>JASTWB010000398.1:0-19549 GCA_032158295.1 Pycnopodia helianthoides | reverse complement strand
TTTCAATGATTTTGACATTTTTTTTCCAATTTTTTGGGGGGTTTAAAAATGAGAATAAAAAAAAGGAAATCAGCTTTTCCCAAAGGGAAAAGTTGCATGCCGAATCTAGTAAGGTTTGTGGTAACATAAAGTAATAATCTCTTAGGGGAGTTGGGGGGGGTTTCCCAAAAAAGAACCAGTGGTTTTGACACTCAACGTTTCGATCAGTATGTTTGGGATCACCCTTCAGGGGGAAATGTGGACTCTCCCCTTTTTTAAAAGGGGGGGAAAAAAATTCCTGGCCTGCTATGGACTACTATTATATGAAGAATAGGTAATCGTTGATTAGCTGAAAATTTGGGCAAGCTTGTGTCCCAACTCCCTCAATAAAAAAGGCAAAATCTGGGGATGGATTTTAAAGGGATTAAAGATTGTTCAAGTTTCGTTTAAAAGAAACAAGTGAAGGATTGGTTTTCGTTTGGCGGGGACTCCCCGGCATTTGGGGGGTTTTCACCCGGGCTTTTCAGCAGAATGTCGTGGGGTTTTGGGGGTTGAAATTTTGCTTGTTGTCCCTTTTTTAATCGCCGTAATCTTTGGGCCGCGGGCCTGGTGGCTGCTCCCCCGACCGACCTTTTGAGAAAAAAAAGATGTAAAGATAAAAAAGGCAACGTCAACAAATCCCCTATGTAAAGTTTTGTGGTTAACATTTTATGTTAGGGAAAAGGGAAAACCCTTAATGGAGTATTTTTTTTTACTTTTGGGGCCCCAAACCCTTCTGCCTTTTCATTTATCTTGATTAGATAAGTGCAAAAAGGTATTGTTAATTTTGTTGGGGGAAGTGCGGGGAAATCAACGTTACAACCTTTTTCCCCCCCGTAGGTCTGTAGCCGGGCCTCTTTTCTTTTCTACAAATTTTTCATGGTAAATGTGCCCCCCAGTGGTCCGACCTAGTTCCTCCCAATGGGGGAATGTTGAGCGTGAAACCAAACTTTCTGGTTCTTCTCACCCATACACTTTGTTTTAGATCTCTGAGAGGTAGAACAAGGACCCATTCCCCAAAAAGCTTTTTTCCCAGGTTATTACCGAAAATTTTTTTGGAATTTCTTCGCTGCCTGGTACGGGTTTCCCTACACCCTTTAAAAATTTCCAAACTTTTTTTTAAGGGGCCCATACCCAATTTTCCTACCTTCAGCTCCCCCCCCCCCAATTAATTTTTATTTTAAATAAAATTTTTTTCTTTTACCCCTTCCCAAGGGGGTTTTAGTTTTGGGTTTGGGGGAACTTAAAATTTAAAAAACCAAAAAATTAATAAATTTTTTTTGGAAAACTGTCCTTCGGGGTACAGGTTTCCAAAAATTTTTTTTGAAAATCCCAAATTTGGTTTAAGGGCCGTACCCTTTTTCCCTTCAGCTCCCCAACTGTTGCTAAGACATCTTATACTGATGACGCATGATGACGTGGAAATTCTAGCCATTTTTCCCTAGCTGTGCCGCTATGCACACAACCCTTTGTCAGGGTTTTTAAATTTTTTAGAGCCCCCAAGCAGCTTTTTTCTTTATTGGAAAACCCCCTTTTAGCACAGTTTTTTCCCTTTTTATAAAAAAATGCTTACTTTTGGGGAAAAGGGAAAAAAGGGGCAAAAACCCTTTTCGGTGGATCTTGTAAGCAGAGATGAGTGATGCAAAATGCAAAACTACTGTTTTTGTACACACCTACTGTAAGTCTTCTGGCTCATTTTATAGAAGAATTTTTTTTGCTTTATGGGAAATTTGGGCCCCCGGATCACAATTTCTTTGTGAAACAACATTTGGAAAAATTTTGTCCTTTTAAAAGGCCCCGTACAATTGGGTAAGATCGGGGGAAAACCCCAAATTTTTCACAGTTTAAAACTTTTAAATTAATGATTTTTTAAAATAAGTAATGGTAAAAAAGGGTTTCCCTTTAAAAAATTTCTGGGGCCCAAAAAAGGGGTATCGTTTCTGAGAAAAATTTAGTAAAAAAAATAGTTTTTATCATGCGTGATAAAAACTTTATGTTTGAAAAAACAGAAAAACATAAGGTCCTTTTCACTATTTTCTCGTGACCTCCCATGACCAATTGAGCTCAAACTTTCACAGGTTTTTTTTTTTTTAGGGGATTTGTTTTAATCACACAAAACATGAACACTGTCTGCGACTATTTTATCAGCTGTACCAATCCTGTATTAGTAAGGAATATGTGAAAAAAATGTGGGTTTTGACGTTTCAAGCATGAAATTTTGCAGACATTTTAGGGCCATGGCTTTAGGGGATATTTTAAAATTGAGAGCCCCCCTGAAAAGGTCACATGGTGGGGGCCCTGGCCCATTTAAAAAAAATGGCCCCCAAAAAATTATAGTTTTAAAAAATTCGTTTAAAAAAAAAAAAATTTATTTTAGGACCAAGTTATCAAATTTTTTCCCCCCCCAAAAGTGACTTTTTCACTTTTTTTGATTTAACCGTGCCCCTTTTTGACCTTTTGGGTTACATTGGGTCGTTTTTGATATACTTGCAGTCCTAAGTTTCTTTGAATTTTTTAATCGTAAATGGAATTTTCTACGTCAAATATGAGTTTTTTTCGGGGAATTTATTAAAAAAAGGCCGCCTTTGGGAAAACCCTATTACTTTTTTCAGGTGGCTCCCAATTTTTAAAATTTTTCCATGAGACAAGGCCCAGACTTACCAAATTTCATGCTTGTACGTCAAAAACCCCCAATTTTTTGCTCTAAATGACATATCTGGGTTTAAATATATTAATACCTTTATGCAAGACACTTCACCATTATTGCTGGTTTTGGATGGGGCGTAAAACCATTAGGTCCCGTGTGTTGTGTAATGCACGTTAAAAAAAACCCCGTTCACTTATCTTTCAGAGGGAAAGGGTTGGCCCCGGTGTTCCTTTTTTTGATCGGTAGCAAATTTCACCACAGCACCCTTTTAAAACCACTACTTTCCCTTTCTTAAAGGAATAGGTCTCATACTTTAAAAACATAGCTCCCGCATACTTTGCAGGAAAAAAATATTGGGCGCTTTGAGACCCCAAAAGGTGTGAAAAAAGCCCTTTTAAGAAACTCGGGAAATTTTATAAGAACTCAGTATTAAAAGGCAACACAAATATGTATTTATAAAAAACATGATTGTGCAAAATTGAACAGTGAGTGGATTTACTTTCTCCCGTTATCTCTTCACTGTGAAATTTTGGGCCCAATTCATGGCTCTGTTTCTAAACGGGATTTACCCCTTCCGTTAAAAAGGAACTTTTTTTTTTGCCTGTGCCAGCAAACCCCCATTTTTTTGGGACCCTTTTTTTTTGTAAAGGCAAATTCCTGGGGTTGCCCGTAAGGGAAATTGCACAATGCTTTTTGGGCGATTAACCATGAACTTGGGGCCCAGTTCATAAGGGAGGGGGAACTACATTTCCCCTTGAATCTTGCCAACATACTCGACAAAAGAATACTTCACTACGATAAATCTTGTAAAGAAAAAAAGATTTCTTTCAAGGGAAAAGGATTTCTTGGGGGCAAAATCATGAGCATTTTCGGGGTTTTTGTGTACGGGTCAGGACTGGTTTATTGAAAAAACCTCCCCGAGCCAAACCAAAAAAATTTCACTGATGCTCTTTCTCTCCACGCAGATCTAGGGGTTAAGTATTCCCACCTTTAAACCAAGAAAAGAGTAAATCAGGGGCTCATTGCAAAGTCTTATGTGCCTTCCTTTTAGTTGGGGGGGGGTTTGGGGGGGGGCGAATTCCTACCCACCCCCACAACCTCGTGTCCTTAGAAAACCTTAAGAATTTTATTACATCACACAGGTAAGCAAAAAATTTTTTGGGTTTGAAAAAAAAATCAAACGATAACAATACAAGAACCCCCCAAAACAAAAAAATTCAAAAACCAAAAAACAATAACAATTATTTTATAAACCCTTAAAATATGCTCCCATCAAAACCCCCCCCCCCCCCCAAATTACAATACAGCAAAAAAACCTTTTTTAACAGGGGTTTAAAAAATGACCAATGACAAGGGGAAAGGGGAAGAATAATAAACCTGCAAAATCAAATTTTTTGGGAACTTTTAGGAAACCCACATACAGCTTTAAAATGTAAGAAAAAAAAAACCAAAATTTAAAAGGACGGGCGTTTTTTGGTTCAAATTACCAAACATTTTTATTTGAAATTGGGGAATTTCTGAATTAAAACTTTTGGTTTTACGTACCTATTTTACCGGGTCTATATCTAGGGGCCCTTTTGAATTAAAATGGCAGCCCCGTTCACCCTGCTCGAAACCGTAAAAATCAATAGTAAAGATTTTTTATTCCAAGGTGGGATTTAAGATAAAAAAAAATTACCCCAAAAAATAATTATTTAAACTTTAAAAAAATTTTCAAAAATTTTTAATTTTCCAAGGCCGTAAACTTTCTTTTTTTAACCAGCAAAATTAAAAGGGGGTTTGTGGTTCATATCGATAGAGTTTCCCCTAAAACCCCTGTGGGGGAATAAATTTCCCAAAATTTTCAAAATTCATTTTTGGGGACCTCTCTTTTTTTTGAAAAAAAAAATTTTTCCTAGAAAAAGAGTTAGGGGTTCAAAGCGATTTAGTGGATAGGGGAGGGGCCCCCCCAAAAAAGAAACCAAAAATTTTAAAAATTTGGGGAAAACAAATCTTTTTGGGAAACAAAAGCCGTCATTAAAGTTCAGGGGGAACTTTTTTGTAAATCTTTTGAATGGAAAGTCTTTAATCACACCCTTTTTTTCACGGGGCCCTTGGGAAGGGCACCCCCTGCTCTCTATTAAAGCAAATCTTTTTCATGAGCGTTTATCTCCCCACGCCCGCCTCTTCGAAAACACCATTTCTGTAAAAACCATATAGACAACATAAAGTGAACTTAAAACCAAATTGACAATGAAGTTCTGGGGAAGGGGGGGAGGGGACTTTTTTCGCCTTTTTTTTGTTGAGGGGTTTCTTTAAGTTTTTTTAAAAAAAGGGGGAATAATTTTGAGGTCAATGGTAGGGGGGGGGTGGGTGGGGAAGGGAAACTGGTTTGGTTAAAGGGGGTTTTGCAGGGGTTTAATTTCTTTTATTGCTTTTTTCATAATTTCTTAATTTTCCCTTTTCCCTGAAAGGGAATGGACCTTTTCCCATGAAATATTTTGACTAATTCATCATGCTACAAACACTTTTGGGTTGGCAAACACCATAGAGTGGCACTAAAGACGCACAAAGCGTGGCGACCCACCATCACCCCTTTAAAAAAAGGGCGATGTTCATCTTTTGCCACCTGGGGAGGCCCAAACACTTGTTCATTTTTACAAAATTCAGGGGAAAGTCTATTTTGGGGGGAAAAGCCAGTGGGAGGGGGAAAAGAATTTGGGGGGGATTGGATGGAAGGTTGAAAATTTATACATTTCTCCTTGAAAATATGTTAAAATGCGCTCCCCTTGGACTTGAAAGACTTACTCCTCGGTGGCCCCCATATTGAAAATCCCCCCGAGAGGAACCCCCTGGGCTGATGCCTTGAACACCTTCAAAAAACCAAAATTTGGGCAAAAAAATTTTAGACGATGCAATAAGCAGCGGGGCGGGGTTATGCTTTCAATTTGAAAATGTGTTGTTGGGAAACAGAGAAAATTCTGCCTGGGGGTTGGGGAATCCTTATCCCCGGGGGATTTTCCGGGACCACCCGGGGGGGAACCCGGTCATAAAGAAATCCCCAACAAAATAGAAAAACAATATTTTGCTTTTCCAAGTTTTTGTTTGACTTTTAGACAATTGGTTGAACCTTTTGGGGAAGGGGTAGGGCCTGAAAAGGGCCTTTAGTTTACTCTCAAAGCCTTCCGAAAAAGGCCCAATTTCATAGATTTGAAATAATTTGTCATCTTGCGAGTGTCCCCATTTATAAATGCTCGGAAAAAACATGCTCCCTTCCTGCTTACTGTTGAAAATAAATGACATTACAAGCAAATCCCATGGTAATGGTGCAAAGCTTGCTGCCCAATTTTCTTGCTGCACCTGTGAATACGCTGACACGAAGCAAATTCGTGCTTTCTGTTAAGCAGCAGAAAAAATTGAGCCAAGGTCTTTGTAAACAGACAAAAGTTTATACAGGTCATTATACTTATAACAGAGACAACAGGTTTAAGAGAGTTCAACTGGAAGTCGAAGAGGGGGATTATTCTTACCTCCAGCTCCGAACAAACTAAATTCAGCATATAGAGTAGACATAGAAGGGGCTTGACTTCCTGTAGCGTCTTGCTCAAGCTGAAAGGATTTGCCGGCAAGCAAGTAAACAAATAGCATTAAAAACCAATTGTATTCTTTATAAAAGGGGGCATCTCACCAATTACTTTAAACAGGTAAACATTTTAAATTAAAATACCTGTTTTTCATTTATTTTCATTTATTAATTCTGGTTCGAAGCCAAGGACTATGTTTCTGAGGCATTGCATGTGAGGTATCAATGTAATTTGGTTTCGGTAACACCATGTGTATAATTATCTATTTTGGGCTGTGTAATTGTGTTCTTTAGAAACTTTCTTTGCTATTTGTTTACTAGGGGAAACCCAAATTTTGGGAAATTCGGAACTTCTCATTCTGAAAAGAAACTGCCCTGCTTATTAACTACTACCTTGGTGGTAGTGGGAAATCGACCGGACTACTACTTTAGCTTGTGGATCGGGGGACTTCTCATAATTAACTGCACTGCCGCGGAGTAAGTTCTTTTGGTCTCAAAGTTTCGACTAGCTTGCTCTAGTCATCGCCAAGGACTCTCAAAAAAGTTGGTAAAAACGCCCGATATAAAGCGTTATGGATAACGAGCGCGGAGGTGATGCCGTAGTATAAGCCTCAGTGGAAAACACACACAGCATCTCATCATCTACATCCTCTTCGTACGCCCCCTTTCCCCCCTACTGCTGCTGTTCGGCTCCTCATGAATCATGGTTTTCCGAAGGAGACGTTTATCCTTTGTTGGTCGAGAGGAGATCAAAAAAAAAAAAAAAAAAAAAAAAAAAAAAAAAAAAAAAAAAAAAAAAAAAAAAAAAAAAAAAAAAAAAAAAAAAAAAAAAAAAAAAAAAAAAAAAAAAAAAAAAAAAAAAAAAAAAAAAAAAAAAAAAAAAAAAAAAAAAAAAAAAAAAAAAAAAAAAAAAAAAAAAAAAAAAAAAAAAAAAAAAAAAAAGAGTGTTCGATTTAAATTACGCAATTTGAGTTTCTTAGGAAGTATTGCCCCCCCTCTCTGTTAAATCCTTGATTCATGCATTGATCCATCTCGCTTTGACTTTTTAACTTTTTTTTGGGTAATCCCCCCCAAAAAGAATTTAAATAGGCCCCAAGGTTACGAATTTGCACCCAAACTACTTACATACACAAAAGAAATATTCCCCAAAAAAACACCAATCCTTCAATCCCTCCATTGGCTTCCTGTTGAGAAAGCATTACCTTTAAAATTTTATTACTTGTTTTTATTCATTCAATGAGGGGTCTCCTGAAAAACTCTAAACCTCAAGACGCCAAATCATAACGTCAAAGACAAGAGAATTCCAAGCTGATCAACTAAGATCTAGCGCAGGTGTTGAACATCCTTGCATACACTACATCCTGCAGGCTGATACAAGGGTAATGCCACGTGTTTGTAAGGATCCTGGTACTGATCTATGTTCTCAGAAAAGGTCAATCTGTGTATGTCCTGTGGTGTGTGTCTACTTTTGTATGTGATCCACTCTGAGAACGATCAGAATCCGCGATTTGCATGTGGGTGTAAGAATATGTGGAGTGGTGTGCGTCTGAACACAAAGTTCTATATTCGATCCAGAGACTGAGAGAAGACCAGGCCATGTTAGTAACCCCTGTGTCCGTCGTGTGTGTACAGACTGAGCTGAAAGACCTTCTGGCCTCGGAGTCGTCGAGATCTGCTTGGTCCACCGAGATGCCACAACGCAGAGGGCAACCCACTCCGACCCTAGTGTGTGTCAGATCATAGAGAGTCCCTCTGAAACTAGAACAACCTCGCTCAAAGCTGTGATGATTTAATCAGAAAGAGATATGATATACCAGCCAAGTTTGTGTGTGTGTGTGTGAATGTGTGAATAGCTAGCATGTACCCGGTGTGTTCAGCAGGTGTTGTATTGACGATTGTTACAGTGTAACTGTGTGTAGAGTACATATTGGTTGCAGTGTATGCCTACTATGAATGTAGGAGAATAATGTAGTGAGGTGTTTGATGTTTCTAAATCACTTTATTCACTATACGTCCCTGTACCGCTGGAAAGCATGGCCAAATCACTCCAAAACGGTTGCGTTGAATACAAAGATAAAACTCTAAACCAAACCGTGTGTCCAGCCTAACGCCAGACTGATCCCATGGTGTTCTTACTATTTATGTTGGTAAAAGTTACCACATACTTCCATGGAGAGATGTGTTCTATAGAAAGGCTTGGGTACCCCCATGGGTCACTCCTCATTTGCCCGTCTTGTAGCGAAGTCTTTCATATGGTACTGATTAGTTTTGAACAGAAAAGCACGGGAATAGGCTCGACTTAAACCCTCAGCTTTAGAGGCTAGCGATATGTGGGATGACACGTTTATTCATCTGGTCACATGGATTGGTAAACATCTTGCACTGAACCATCCTTAGTCTACTCGCTTAAATAGAGCCCACATCCCAATACCACAACTTCAGTAAATCGCCCACATGATCCAACAGTAGCCCAACCGTTTCTTTCCTTAGACCTATCCTATGATTAAGATTATTGTATTTACAACGCGGTCCAGTAAGGTTGCCGAACTCTCAACCCACGTGTACAGACCCCCCTCCACATCCACACACATACCTCATCAACTTACATGTGTCAAATCGCTTTTCAATACAGAACCTGCTACCTATACTCCTCAGCTACACCCCTCCCCCCACCACTCCGTTCACACCCGTCTTGAATTAGTCCATTTAATCAGACATCCCAACACGTCACTTTGACAGCCACTAACATTGCACCCACCTATCTAGTTAAGATACAATTATCACATTTCTACCCTTCCTAGTAACAATCTTATAAGATATCTACTACACACAAAACTTCCTTCTACCACCCACCTCCCGAACATTCCCCAAACCGTGAAAACAAAGACCTAAATTATAAATACCCCCATTCACCACCAACCTCTAACAATACTACCGGCCTATACCTCAATGTCTTTCAGTACTCTAAAACCTAGTTCTCCTCCCTAGACACGTGACTCAGTGACTATCCATCCATTTGTTTAGTGTACAATCAATACATCAAATACCCAATCAATCAACCTAACCCATGCACTCGATACACTATCCATTCACTCTTGTTGCGTTAGAGTAATACCATTCAATACTCAACGTACATATGTTATATTACCCAAAATTCGTGTGTGCATTGCGCCTCTTAACTGTGATTATCTCATCCCAGACCATACCCCAGTACATCCATCACACACCACAGTACCACTGTGTATATCGAACCCTGATGTTATAATATACAGACGCAGGTATCTGTACCCATTATGACACCCCACCAAGATAGCAGACAATGTCCATTCCTGTCCCTAATTAGTTTGAGTCACATACCTGAACACTGCACCAACGTCTGAACTGTATGATGTACTGATACTCCTTTTGTGTACTCCGTTGTCCTGTGTCATAGTTAAGCCATAGTGTAAAGAATACTACCCGAATGCAAGTGATAACTAAAGTGCAGACTAAATGTCTCGTGCGTCATCACGATCAGTTATTTTGGCCAACCTCAATGTTATACCACCCTCTGTTATCTATGGTTTATCCTCTCAGTCTACTTTGACTGTGTTAACCCCCCCTACACAGGGGCCCTGCTGTACACAATGGTCAACCCAGCCAGTAATTCTGAGCCCTCTCAATGTGGACGTTCTCTTTTCAGAATGAACTACTCATGAGCAGTGTAATAGAGAATTTACCTGTGAAGACACTCTGAAAAACCTTATAATTAGTGGCCAGGGTTTGTTCTTATGATCTCTTCTAAGTTCTCCTGACTCGATGGGGACCTTGTGAGCTAGAGATAGTTATGGTCACAATCGCGCGACTGAGACTCAATCGCTCGCTCAACTCACTGCTAGAGCCTAGTGTGGATGTTTGTATATGACTGATGTGTGTGTCTATACCGTCGCTCTTCCACAAGAGCTAAAGTAGTGTCCAGGCCGATTTCCTACCTTCCCGCCCAGGTAGTGTTAATAATAAGCAGGACAGTTCTTTTCAGAACTGAGAAGTGTCTCCCGAATTCAGGAAAAATACCTACTCCTACAAGGTGTGGGTCGAGTTAGTAGAATAATAGCAAGACAAAGTTCTCTAAGGAACAAATGTACACAGCAGATGTAGATATTTTTTTACACATGGTGTTACCGCCAAACCGAATATATAATGATACCTCACCATGCAATGCCTCAAAACCATATATGTATTATTGTTTGTGACGGTTTCCTGCTACTTTTTTGCTAGTTTGATACCTCTTTTCAGTGGATGCGAGTTCGCCGTTTCGACGTGGTGTTTTTGGAGGTATGTTGCTTTAATTCCACTCCATGATACTCCGTCAGGATCATTTGTCCACTTTGGATTCTCTTCGAGTCTCAGATCTGATCAAAAGAAGAAATCTCACTCAGAATCAAGAAATGAAATCAGAAGGTGCATAAAACTAACGCAATAATGAGAAGGTTAGAGGCAGATGCATAATAATAATATATAAAAGGAGTAGTGTTAGCACTTAGGAACATTACAGAATTGGGTTTTGCAAACAAAAAAAAGTTGCTGGCAGTGTACTGCACTTTATGTAAGCACATACACATAAAACTGAGAACAACATGTAGAGTAAGTGATTGGAGATTGATCGGCCATCTGGATGCGCACAGAAAATAGTGTGTAGTGCAACCAGCTTACACAGTGTTGTGCATGTAAAGCGCTCATATAGTTTCAACAAAATGGTGAGAAAACGCTCACTGAGCTGTAACCTCACTGTCGGTGATTAGCGTTAAGTTTATTCATTTTCTGTGACTAGATATGGCAGGCGCAGATCAGAAAATATTTCAGAAGGAGACTGGTGTTTCGCTATCTATTCTCAATATCATCATTAGTAGGACTCTAGTGTATCTGCTTTTATGAGATCAATCTGTGATCTCTCAAAAGTATATTTTATCTAGTTTCGATGCTTGCTTACCATATATTCTGGTGTACGTGCGAGCTTTAAGATAGAAGAGTGACTGTAGAGTTGTTCGTTTACAGTGCATCAGTCTCGCCTCTACAAGTGTGTGCAGCGACCTCAGAAAAAATTTATCAGTCCTCCAATCCTTAAGTAGTTTCGCATTCGCAGAGAGATATTAAAGTAGTGCTCTGAGCTCAAGAAAACAACAGGGCGGGACTAGACCCCACATTCTAGGGTGCATTTTCTGAGGAGGGACCGTAACCAATATAAACCGTTTGGGTCATTGCCCAGTGTTAACCTAAGGCCAAGTCACCGAAAAAGTTATTGGTTATGACCCCGAAACGCACCCGGTTACACCACAACTTGGGTCCCAGTGCAGTAGGACAGATCAGCCATGACCACCACTTGCAGTGTCATTGGGTTCAACATAAAAAAATGTGCTGTTTCCCGGACCGAAACCTAATTTTATGCCGCCGACCCAAACTTTGTTCTTTTATTTTTTAAGTAGTAAAAAAACCACACAAAAAAAAAACCCCAAAGCTCAAAAACTCAAAATACCTCCCCCCCCAAAATACAAAAATACATCTAATGAAAAACCATTTGTATTGACACAGGGAGAACAAAATGTCAGATTTTGATATTATTTACACACCTGTTCTCAAGCAAGCAAAAATACTGACCGATCTCTATCTTCTGCTGATTGGAAAGCGATCTCATGATTCTGGCGATCGTGTCCGTGACTCTCGCGAAAGCTAAACGCAATTTTACTGATGCTTCTGTGGCACTTCTATATCTTCTCATCTCACTAGGACTTGTAGTGCATAGAGGACTTGTCATACTTAGCTAATCTCCTAATACCTGTTAACTCTCCCCTTTGTTGCTGACACGAGGGTGCTTGACCCTGTGAAATCTGACCCTTCTACACTTTCTTCTCCTTTGTCTTTTGGAAGCCTCATCTCACCCGCTAGCGCTCTCCTCGGAAATGCTATGATCGTAAATTGGATCAAATATTTCTTAGATCTCTATGCTAAATTTCTGTTTGAATCTCTTTGTGGTGTACTTTACCATATAGGTTGTTTTGTTGGAGAAGAGGGCATGGAATACAAGAGAGTTGCGATCTGTGAAGAGGCCAACGATGGTGTTTGAAAGCACTTTTGCATGGTGTGGCAAATTTGAAGTAATCTGTATTTTGCAAGCTTGCGCTGGAACATCCATTTTCCACCCAGAGCTGTAAAATCTTGTTTTACTGTTTAAGGATTAGAGAAAGAAAAAAATTCACACCCAAGGTATGTAATTGGGAATAATGTATATTTTAGGTAAGTAATTTAATTTGAGATAAAAAATTATTAGTCCACTAACTTACCACAGAAACTCGCATTGTTTCAGCTGATCTCTCCATGACACAGCCAGCCCAAAAGCTATTTGTAAACCCGTTCTTTCATTTGTTCTAAAGACGAATGAGAGAGAGTGGGCGAATGTGGGGAAACCCGCCTCGCAAAAACAAACCTCACATTAATTCAAGTACCAGACATTTTTTTTTAGAATAATAAAAAGAATCCGCAAAACGCCAGTTGTGTTGGAAATTGCGTTTTGAATCATAGATAAAAAGTATATTAATTAAGAAAAGTTAACCGTAGTAGATTTTAGAAAGATTGTAAAATGTGATTGCTGTCATTACTGGGTAAGGTAGCTGTAAGAGAAATAAATATGATAATAATAAATCTACCAGGAAACTGACTCTCGGTAAATTTGTATTTATTTTGGGTTGAAACAAAAGGAAAAAATTGGACTAGAGCCGGGGAATTGAACCAGACGACCTCGGAATTAATGTTGCACGGCGCTCTACCAACTGAGCTATTCTTAGCCCTATGCCGTTGCAGACGGATCCTCGCAAAGTGGCATGTAGTTTGAAGCACGCATATTACTGCGATAATAGAGAGGTTTGCTGCAAGGCATTGGAGTGTGGTATTCAGATTCACCCATCACAATCTCTCACCTGCCCATTGGCATGCGCGTCAGATAGTTTGTTTAAAGGCCCTAGGCCAAAGTATAGATAGTGCACTGGCATAAAACTTTTGCGTCGAGCAAGAAGAAAAAAAGACCCAAAATACTTTGATATTATGTAGTCTTGTTACAATGGAGCTACATTGCTTGAAGAGTATTTTTGATTTCAACTGTTTGTTTTCCTCGGAGCCCCAACACCGTTAAATAGTGCTGAAGAAAGTTTCAAGCAAGAGAGTAGCAAAAGTAACTCTGTTTACACTTGCATTTTTTCTTAAACATTTTTGCATTCAAGATGACTGTAACAGATGTTCTGTATGTATCATGATGCACTCTTAAAAGCATTGACTAGAAAAAAGTTTTAGCTAATATAGGGCGAAAATACAAACTAAATTTCCCCCTCCTCCCCATTTTTTTGATGTACATGCATCCAGTGAATCGCATTGTCAAAGTGCATGGCAAAAACACGGATGCTGCGTTGGTTACTGCATCGATGAGTGAACACACCCTAATGTGTTGAAGCATCTGTATCTCCAGTAATGTCTTGCGATAACCTCTCTGATTATTTTAAAATACACGTTTTTTGCTTTCATGTAAAAAGGCCGCAAACAGACGTGCGTGACTTTACTACAGCAGCATTGATTGCTAGAGGAGTTATTCAGATCAGCCACAAGTTGTTGTGTGGTTGGAGTCTGGAAATAATAGATGAAAGATTGAATCCTTAAGACCGTTAAGTTGAAATGTCTTCTCAGTTGACTAAAGATCCAGCAAAATCAGGGCCTTTTTATTACCCAGGAGGACCATGATCCTTTATTTAGTGTCTTTGCAATGTTCCCTGTATGAACCAATAAACCAGTGAAATTTGGTTGGTAATCCTGTTTTATCAATGAAGAAAATTTCATTGCTAAGCATCATTTTTTTGTGCTTTGAGCCTGACTCTATGGAAATTGGGCCCAGATTGTTATACCAGTTGATCCAAAGGGGTTGAAGTTGTCTTGGGATAGCTTCTGCTCCAGGGATTTACGACCAATGGCTGACTCATCTGTACCTCCGTACTGTCTATCTGGAAGATGAAAAACACACAAAAATGACTAGGGAGGATTATTTCTTCAGTGTATCAAATCAGTGTACAAATTATTTGTTATATAAAGGGCGTTGTCGTCGTGATTCATAGTCTGCTTGTGGCTGACATAGATCTGAAAATTCACCCATTTACTACACGCGCTCAGGTTGACTGTCACTGACACAACAAAAACTTTTAAAGGGCACCGTCAAAATTTTTATTGTATAGCGAGCACATGTGCAGTAACTGGGTGAGAGTTAGAATTTTAATGTCCGGCCACAGATTTCGCGACTGTTGATCACGTGGACGACAGTACGCCTTCAGTTAGGAGAACAATCACAACACATTTTATTAAAAAAACACAATCATCACACCAGTCAGCCAGGATTTTTGCCTAGTCTCCAACTTCCGCTCATCTTAAAAAGTGCAATAAGGTTACTTAATGATTAAACCCGCTTTAGAGACCAGAAAGCGGAGCCGCGAACGGCTTTTGAATCAAAAAACGCCCAGTAACGGCGCGCGACGGCCGCAACTTTAGCCTGCCCGTGTACAGGCATGCGTGTCACACATGAACATTGTGTTTTTGTAAGCATGAAACGTGTACTCTCATGGCACTGACTTGAGCTCGTACGGGGTACTTTTTTGTGTACATGTTGTTTTGTACGAAAGTTTGTTAGTTTTGTCTTTCACGCTTGTAGACTCCGCAGCCGCAAAAGACCTTTAAACTATGTTCTACACGATTTGTTTGTGTTATGAGGTCCGTGTACACGGAAACTGACATGTAATACTGTAACGCGGCTCTCTCACCGCGTTACCATCGCACACCGTGATGTACAACAACCACGCGCGCCTTCGAGCACGCTCTCGCTCTGCTGTTTGGCCTCGCTCATACCATTCGTCGCTCATCGCACCTCCCACCACTCAGGCTGCTCTCTACCTCTCTCCCGTCTCTAAACCTCGCGCACCGCGCGCTCGCTACTAGAGGAGTGGTCTGCCTATATATTTTCGGGGACTGCAATGGTCTGGCTGCGGAGAATGTCACCAGATAGTACTCTGATATGATATAGAAGACTCAGCACGTAGAATTGAAGTGGAAATTGCCAGGTTAGCTTTGACTTTAGTTCAGTGCTCTTATCGCAGAGAATCAGAATATGGCCTGAAGCTTGTTGCTGTCGAATATGCCAAAACTGTCTGAAAGAGTATTCGGACACGGCGCTCTGTAAAGAGAAACAGTAAATTCTAGCCTGTTTAGTGCACAATGTTGAAAAGATGAGACGTCAATACACTGGGGAACCACATTTATCGTGCGAGATATGAGTACAATTCTTAGCTATAAATACGTATATCAGATGTTGTGTCACTAGAATTAGAAAGAATTTAATGAAATTGTAAAAGGTTTTTTTTTTGCCAAAAATTTTTGTCGGAAAAAATCCCCCAAATTTATTACAAAATTTTTACAAATACAAATTTCCCAAAAATTTTCCCGAAAAAAATTTTAAAAAAAAACCCCCCAATACTAATTTAAAATTTTTAAACTTCCAAAAAAACTTTTGTTGGGGTTGGGTTCCCCTTTTGTGCCTTCAAAAATGAATGCATTTACAACCCGTCAAGGACTTTTCCCCCCACTTTTTCATCTGACAAAACCTTTGGGTGTTGACAAAAACACAAAACCCCATGTTTTTGGGTTTTGGGTTTTTAGTGGAAAACTTTTTGTTGATAAGAAATAAAGGGAAATTCCCTTTTTAATTTTTATTTATTTTTTTTAGGAATTTAGAATTCTTTTAATGATTTGAAAATTGTTTGCGGTTTAGAGAACTTTCCTTTTAAAAAGATGGGGGGACAACCCAAAACCCTTAAAAACAAATAAAAAGCCTTTGGCCCAGGAAAGGAAAAAAAAAGTAACAATTTAAAGGAAAAAAGGTTAAGAGTCCGATTGGGTAATGATTGGAGCGAGATTTAAATTTCCAAAACCCTAGATGTTTTCCCAATTTTTAAAGGCCATCGGGCCCCCCCCGTCAATTTAACCCCCTTGGGTAACCCAAAAAAGGGGGGATTATTTGTTTTTGGGGAAATTGGAGAAGTTTTTTTGATAAAACCTTTGCAAGATAGTACAAATAAATTAAAGCTGCTTCAAAATGGGCCCCCCTTTCAAAACCCCCAACGCCGCGGGCCGGTTTGCTACTTCTGATAAACATGGTATTCTACCAAAAGAGATGAAATGAAAAACTTACTTTGGAATGAACATTCTGATGGGTATTGCCCAGCTTCCTGAAGGTAGAGATTACTGGAGCTCTGATCAATTACTCCATAATCATTATAGGGGTTTCGCGTTTCTCAAGAAATTCGCTTTGAAAAACTGAGCCGTTATCTGCACATAAGCGACCCAACAACACCTGATGCAAGTGACAAACTGTACAAGTTAGATCTTTACTCACTAAATTGGAGAAATGCATTTTCCACACCAGCTATACTCTTGGGCCCAATGTATCAGGTGGACGAAGCCATGATTCAGTTTGACGGCAGACTTGGCTGGAAACAATACATGCAAAAAAACCCCATCAAATGGGGAATCAAACTATGGTGTCTGTGTGACTCATAACTGGTTATTGTGCTGCATTTCAATGTCTACATGGAAAAAAAACACCGAGCGAAGCGGTATGGGACTGGGACATGATGTCTTTATGAAACTTTCCAACAAGTTTCTAAACACAAACCGCCATATCTATGCAGACAACTTTTTTTCTTCTCTGGGTCTTGTAGAGAAACTGTTAAAAGGGGCAAGCACATATTACTGTGGAACTGTTCGTCAAAACAGTAAAAGGCCCTACCAAAGGAGGTCATCAATAAGAAATTGAAAAAGGGTGAGAAGAAACAAAATGATCAACAAAACCCAAAGTCATAGTGTGCAAGTGGAAGAAAAGCGGGATTTTCGTATGATTTCAACTTAAAGTGACGGAGGAGACACTCAGAAACCAGAAAAAGGCAAGCCAAGAAATCATCAAAGTACCGGACATGATCATCAAGTATAATAAATACATGGGTGGTGGTGGTCACAATGATCAGTTTGTCGCCTACTACAATGTTGGTCGGTCAGGCAAAAAGTGGGAAATTTATTATGTGGGGACTGCTAAATATTGCCATTGTCAACGCTCACATTCTTCATTCAACAGTCTCATATGCCCTTCCAGCTGACAAAAGAAAATACTCTCTCAAAAGTTTCAAACTGGCCTAAACATAACTAGAAAGATAATTTTTCATCCGGGGAAACGGTCATCCTCAAGCACAGGACTCAACGTTCTGAGTGTTGTGAACAGAAAAAATCCTCCCTGGCCACTCATTGGTACATCTTGATGGTCGAAAAAGGGCATGTAAAGCCTGCATCATGAAGGCTCGTCGCACACCCTCTGGTCGCTGTGTTCGAGACCAGTTCGCATGCTCCTTGTGCCAAATGTATCTTTGCAGAAAAGGTGCTTGCTTTCATGAATTTCATGGACTTTCTGAACAATGAACAGTAAATTTCTAAACTTGCTTGAATGTTAGTATTATGCATTTACTATATTGATGTATGATTGGGGAAAATTGACCATTGCGCTATCCAGACCCCAAAACGAATTGTTTGAATGAAAATGCTGCATACTGTAGAAACCTCCAAAGTAAAAAGGTCAAATGTCATAAAGCAATGGTACACTATTGGTTACCTAATGACCTTTCAAATTAAATAAAAAAATACCCGTGCTTTAGTGATGACAATTTTTAGAAATGTTATAACCTGAAGCATAACCATTCTACCTAAATTTGCACGGAAATCTGAATAAAACTTACAGTAACAGCATTTCTGTTACAAAAGGTCAAAGGTCAAAATAAAGGTCACGTGATTTTATTCAAATCAATTGGTATGGTTTTGACATTGACCATTGTTGATACAATTATTTCTCATAAATTATTACAACTTTCTCAAAAATTCACAAAAAGTTATCAAAACAACACAAACAATGAAAAAAACAATATTATAAAGGTCAAAGGTCATAGCGTAGGTCACTAGTCATTGACCCTAAAATATCCCCGAGATCGTAATTTTAAAGTATTTGTAAATGTAAGTACTATCCAACAAGTCTTTAATGGTTTTGAACCACCACAAAGTAATAACAACATGTAATTATGCAAATGATGGGACTTTAGAGGTCAAAGGTCACACCCAGGGTCACTGGATGACCTCAATTTTATTTTTAAAAATTTCTTTCCAAAATCCTCTTACAAGTTTGAAATAAACCAGATGGTGTTTTATAAAAACATTTGAGTTATCTGCACTTGAATAAATTACAGCAAAATCAGTAAAATCAGATAAAGCTTGGGGGTATGGTGTTGTTTATGAAACAAAGTTTTGGTCTCTAAAGGGTTAATACTTTTTATTTTGTTTTGGGGGGTTTGCAATTTTTTTACTGTTGTCTATTTGCATAATGTGCGCATATTTTTTACTTATTTGTTATTGTATGCCTTTGTTTTTTAAGGGTTTTCTGTATTTTTTGTAATTTTTTTTTTTTTTTTTATATAATATTTTAGACTCGCAAGCCAAAGTGAATTTCACTGTATATGTATATATATGTTGACAATAAACAATTTATTGATTGATTGAAAAAGAAGAAGATTTTCATAGAGACAAGAAGACTTTTTCTTACCGCTGGGTTACACCGTTGTATTTCCTTTATGCAAGCAGCGATGATGTCCAAAATGGCTGTCTGGATGGCTAGCATGGAAGGACTTAACTTCAGTTGAATCTCAACAACACCGGTGATTTGGGCAAAACAAATTAAACTAAACGTCAAAAATCAGTTTGGTAGTTTTTCTTCAACAAAGTGAAGAATGTTTTTACGGCTTCAAGTCGCTAAATATGATCTTTGTAATGCAGATTTGCAATTTCTCTGTTACTAAGGCCGGTGTTCCAAATAGTGGCTACAGCTACAGCTTTCAGCTAGATTTCGGCGTCATCATACTGTAATGCAATGCAGTTTTTGTGTTGGGATTCGCCAGCCAGTTTTAGGTTGCTTGGCAACGCAACCGGGCTAGTACCTAGCTGTCGTGTAACGGGCCCTACGTTGCAGTTGTTTGGAGGGTTGCCAGCCTAAAGCAGATGAGATAAAAGGACGGAGCGGGTATCGCTCGCTCTCTTTTCCCGCGTTGCGACCATCACTCAACAGTGATTTTACCAGTAGTAATAATGAGTGTTGCAGTACGCTGATTACGGGGGGGCCTCATTCATTGTGGAGTCAATAAAATTTTCAAAAACTACACAACTTACATAACTGT
>JASTWB010000397.1:0-19588 GCA_032158295.1 Pycnopodia helianthoides | reverse complement strand
TCGCAGAATGGGGGAATTACAGTATCAAAAACAAGGTCTGGTAAAAAGGGTTTTATGTTTTAAAACCCAAAATTGGCATATTTTACGTAACTGTAAAAAACATGCAATGACCAAAAAAAACAAAATAGTTTTCCTTGATTTTATTGAACTCCAGTATCTACCATTCAACACAAGCGCTTAACTTTACAAAAAATTGGTTGAAACCCTATTCAAAGTTTTAAATTATCACAAATTTGTACCAAAATTGGGCCTTCCAGTAACAATACATCGTTCCAATTAATAAAATGATTCGTTATTTTGACAGAATTTGACCAACAGATCAAAGAGTTAAATTTCAACGGTAACACAGCTTAGTGCAATAAGCATGCATAAGAAGCCCGCTTCCTGACATTGATTAACTTTCAAAGAACCTCGGGGGAGCGTAATTTACACAAAGGTTGCCTAATTGGCTGTTGCCGCAAATCTTGCCTACATTAGATCTCAGGAAGTGCCTTTAAATGAAAGGCATTCCCTTTCCAACAATTCCAGCCGAAATCTTAAAAAAGTACATGTCGCTAATCATGAAAAAAAACAAATTGTAAATCCGATCAACATTATTATAGATCAATTTTAAATTTTAATTTTTCTCGAGCAAAATTTATATACACTGAAATAATCAAAAATTGAATTTTTCCACAAAGTGATATATGTGCATTTCTTAATCATGACGTTCAACTGCTGCTTTTTGGGTTTTGGCAAGTGCAAATTTGACATGATTTGTAAAAGCTGAACTTTCCTATGCTCAATTTAACTCAAACCCTAAACAGTTTCAATCTTAAGTTCATAAAATATTAAAAAACTTGAATTCTACAAAATGAAAACTAAATTGCAAAGAGACGAATTTTTGTTAACTTTTTTATTTTTCAATTATGGTTTCTCCAATCGATTTATTTGAGGACCATTAAGTCATGGGAAATGGTTTTTTAAAGTTAAAGATGAGACCACCATTTTTCAGGCCTTGTGCCCATTTAAAGTTCCTTAATTTAAGATTTCCCAATACCATGGATTAAGGGCCCAAAGTAAATCGTCCAATTCATGATGAACCCCCAATGCCAATTAAAGTTAGCAACGAATTGAATTATTTGGATTATTAAATTCAATCCAAGGAACCACAAGTTTGCAGAGTAAAATTGCTACGTACGTTTACGTGTCAAGCCTGAAAAATTTTTTAAAAAAACAAATTAAAGTTTAAATGATTAAAACAAATTACAAATTCCAAGTGTCATGGTATAATGAGAATGTGGAACATTGAAAATTTTTAAATATCAAGGATTGGAAATAAATGTAGGTAAAGCATTCAGATGATGTCGAACACATGTCTGGAAACTCCGTGTGAACCCTAAACGGTATTAGAAGACCAATTTAACTGGAACCTGTTTTTTTTGGTTTGAAAAAAAAAATTTTTTTTTCAAAAAAAAACCAAAAGGGGCCCCTAAAAAGGTGTTTAAAAAATTTGCATTACAAAAAAACATTGGGCCCCTTTTCACTATTTCTTTTTCCCTGGTTTTTGCTTTCCTTTTTTCAAAAAAATTGTTGGCCAGGAATTTTTAAAAAAAACCTGATATCCATGTAAAGTGTGTGTCAGGCCTAAATTTTTAAACCCGGAAATCCCTCATTTTGTTTGGGCCAAAAAGCCCATATCAGAAGTTTCCATAGAATTTAAATTTTTCCAAAATTCAAAAAATGAAGTGCCCAAAAACCCTTGAAAAAATGAAATTCCACCATAGCTTGCATTTTCCCACAACGAATAATTGTTGGATATTAAATTGGGAAAGAGATTAAGAGAAAATGTTAAATTGCCAAATTTTACTTTCAAGCCGAATTTTATAAAATTAAATACTTAAATTATAAAAAAAGCTCAAATGAAAAGTCAAAGTAAAACAGTAAATGGTTTGTAACTATGAAAAATCCTAAAGATCAATTGATTGGTAAGTAATCTGAAAATTGGTGCGTGTTTAAGTTTCAAATAATCGTGAAATTTGGTCATCCGTGAAGTGAAATTTGAAAAAGCAACAATTTACCTTTAAATATATCCATATTTTTGAAACAATCATCAGGTTAAACAGTCTTATCCGAAAATCCCTTCACAGATATGACAAAAAAATTGTCTGTAGACATGAGAACATGTTAACTAAATTTTAAATGTAAAAGCCTTCAATACCAAACCTTGTAAGAATTTTCAAAACTAATTTACAGAGTTGTTCGTAGCTTCATGGAAAAAAGAGGAACTATAAAAATAGAAGACTGGTAAAAATATAAACTGTGGTCTCCTGTCAGAATTTTGAATGTTTTCAAAAAGCGGGGGTCGACGTTTCGAACAGTATATTTCTGCCTTTTTCTTCCTGAAGACGAGCAGAGTATACTGTTCGAAACGTCTTCAGAGCCAACACCTCACAACGTTCCAATTTGACAAAAATAATTTAAAGTTCTTCCTTTTTCCCACAGCAATTAACTCCTAATAAAAAGACACAGTGAAACCATATCAGATGGTTTCACCTTCACGTACTTCAGACAATTAAGGTACCTCAACTTGTAAAACAACAGGTGGAAAGAAAGAAGCAATAAGAGACAGCTTAGAATGTCATTGGCCCGAGTGGATAAACGCAATGTGTAGGGTGTTAGAATTGACTAAGAAGGAGGTACCTTTAAGGGGAAAAGGGGCATTTTGATGTGGGATTGAGTATTAGAAAACGTAACGAAATTTGGGGAAAAAAGGGGGAATATTATAGATTGAAGATGGGGCTTTAAAGTTGACTGGCCCCTCATGGGAGCAAAAGTTTTGTACAAAGGTGCAATAGCGTTTGAGAAGTAAATAGTACCACAATTCAGGTTGATTGGGTGAAAAGATAACACATAACAAATCATTTAGTAAATTTTTTATAATTCCAGCCTAATCCAAACCCCATTATTTAGGAAAAACCATCTTTTATACATAAATGAGTTTTACATTTGAATATGCTCAATTTAAGTTTAAAGGTTTAATCGTTAACCTACGCATCATTTATTAAATCCATGTTTAAAACCATGTTTATCAGTCACAACAACACCATGCCGACGTTCCGCCGCAAGTAAGTTCGAAGTAAAATGGAATTGTAGTCCCGTTACAATTTGCTTCGATTATAAACTTCCTATGGTAATAAGTGTATCCCTGCTTTGAAAAAATCCCTGTGGAAGCAAAGCAGTTGTGTACTTTAGACTATTACAAAAATTTATTGCATGATGGCAATGAATTGCATATAATCGTAAAAAACATTTCTCAATTGACTTTTGAATTTATAAAAAATTACGAGTTAAAAAACAACATTACTTGAAAGACTTAAAATTACATCTAATGGTATGTAACTACTTCAATATTAGGAATCCAAACATTTTTAAAATGAATAATTATTTTTGGAATTATACCAGTGAGACTTATTCCAGGGAACTTATAAAAACAAAAAATGGAAAAACCTAAGTTGGGTAACAGATAATTTGACAGGTAGTAGTTAGAAGTATTAATAATTGTCATACACTGTTACAGCAACTTCAACCCAGATTGAACCCACTAACGCGTTTATGTGTTCTTAAAAAAATAGAATAACTTAACTAGAAAGTAACATCTTTTAATTAGCTTTCCGTTATAGAACGTCCCACCACTAAAGGCAAAATAGCATGTTTAACAATGACCCCTCCACCTAAAAAAAAGAAAATAAACTACCCATCCGGTAAAATTGTAACGATCCGTTTTGACCGATCTGACATACGTTCCGCTGCGGGGTTTGCCCTTGGAAGCTCCACATCTCTTACCAATTCGATGCAATCTTTCTTTAAAGGTAATGTCTAGACCTATATATCATCCGTAGTAATTTTTTTTATGTTAATTTTACAAAGTGCTGGCTTAAATTATTCCAATAAGATGGATTAAAACTAAACTTAGGGGTATGTACTTCAGGGGAAATACACTGCTATGCTCAGTTCATAAAGACTCGAAGGCTTCAAAGCTCATTGTAGGCATAATATGTGCATTGTATAAGCATGTACCTATTAGGACGTAATTTCAAGGGTAGTAGCGGTCAGGATGTGAACGACGCCGATTAAATTATGAAATGGTGGTTTAATTTAGGATACGTGATTTTGAGAACTTTTTTTTATATGCAGAAAAAATTGAATACTCTTACTATCCACTAATGTTTCGTAAATTTAATTTTACTTAAATGGTATTCGAACCCCTTAATTTGAAAATAAGAAAATTATTTTAAGTGTTGGTTCCAAATTGAAAGTGTTTGAAAATTTATTACAAAAAAAAGGGGAAAAATTTAAGTTTTATTAAGGTTACTGATTTAATTATTGGGCCTTTTTTAATTTTAATAATTCCATATAATCCGAACGAAAAGGGGGTTTTATTAATGTCCGGGGTTTGCATTTACTGTCGGGGAAAAGGAAAATCAGGGTAGAATTTTCACTCAAGTTTTTTTTATTTTCCCAAAATGGGTAAACGAAAAAGTGTTTAGGTGAGTAAAAACCCCCAAAAAAATTACCCACCCTTAAGCCCAAGCCCTGCTCCGATAAAAAAAAGTCGGGTCTTTTTTTTACAAAACCCCCAGTATTGGGGAAACCTGGCAGTAACAATTTTTAATACAAATTTTTTTTTAAGGAAGTTTCCCAACACAATTTGGATTTTTTAGAAAAACGGCTTTAAAATGTTTGGTAAAAAAAGGCTAGGGAAAAACTTTACGGAACGCCCCGGGGGAATGACTTACCATTTAGAACCCCCCTGGGGATGAGCGTTCTGGGGGTTTGGAGAAAAAAATCACCTAAGGGGAGGGGCTCTTAAATGAATTTTTTCGAGGCCGTCAATGGGTCCTTTTCGAAATTTTTTTATTAAAACTTGCAGAATAAACCTTGGATAATCCCCTTAAGTAAAACTGGGCTAAACGAGAGGAGTAGGTGACTAAAAGGGGCCCTTTTTTTCTTTTTTTGCGTCAAATTTTAAGAATCAGGAAAAAGGTATTGAAACAAAAAAGTAAAATCATAACACCATTGTAAAATCCTTAGGTGAATGGGTTTTTTTATGAACAACTGTGAAAAAGCTGCCAAAGTTTAATATGACTGGTTCTTAACAAATTTTGTGCTTAATTTGAGAAACTTTTTTTTTTAACTAACAAGTTATTTAATATTATCTAATACTTTGTTCGTAAATTAAATTTATTTAAATGCTTACGCTACCCTCGATTTTTGAAAGGGTATTCGTCATTGAAGTTTTGCAAAGGTTAATTGAATAGTCCACGTAATAATCACTGTTTTAAACTTTTTTTAAAAGGGCCTACGCACTGGAATTTTAAAAGGGCTTATTAAAATAATTCCTCTGATAACAAAAATAAATTGGAAGTTCCCATTGCACTTATGCCTCAGTTGTAATATCATCCGGGGAAAAACTTTTCATGTTTTGAACATTTTAATGATTTCCCTTCAACGAACAAATTTCAAACAAATTTTCCACACAAATTTTTCGGAAAAGGTGATTTGAAAAAAAGGAAACAAGATGGTAAGAAGAATCCAATGGGTGTCATTTTAAATTTCCCTTTGGGAGAAAAAACGGCGGAAAACTCGATGAAAATTTTAAAAAACCCCCCCCCAAAGGCCCAATTGTAGAGAAAGTTTTTGGGGGAATTTGGGTATTTTATAGTTGGGGAAGGATTTTAATTTAAAAAACAAATTGGATGGTAGAGCTGTGCGAACCGGGGTAGGAACCGTTTTAAATTTAAGGAGGGTTTAAAATTTTAACCCGTGTGTGTTGATCGATTAACGGCTTTGTAAAATTAATTTGTTGGGGGGAAAAAGAAAAATTCCTTTTGAATTCGAGTTGGGGGGGGTTTTACTTTTTTAAAAGAAAACTTTTAAAATTTGGGAAAAAAATTTTTTTCACCTTTAAAAAAAATTTTTTTTAAAGGGAAAAAAAGGAAAAAACGCGATAAAAAAAATTTTGGGACAATTAAGGGGGAAAATCCCCCCCCTTGAAAGGGCCCCCCCGGGGGGAAAAAAGTTTTTGGGGGAAAAAGGGGAAAACCCAAATGAAAAAGGGGGAAAAAAAAAAATTTTTTTGGGAAAGGGTAAATTTTAAAAAAACCAGGTTTTTGAAATTTTTAAAACCCAAAAAAGGGTTTTAAAATTTAATGGGTTTGGCCCCAAAAGGGGTTTGGGAAACTGGGGGGATTCTTTTAAAGGTTTTTCCCCGGCGAAAGGGGAGAGGCCCCCCCAAAAATTTATGGGAAAATTTGGTTTTGGGGATGCCCGGGGTTTTGCCCCCCCAATAATTTATTCGAAGATAAGATTTTGGGGGGTATTTGGATTTTCCACCCGATTTCAAACCCCAAAAAATTTTTTTTAAAAATTTCCAAAAAAAAAAAAAGGGAAAAAAGATTTGAAAAAAAAAAGGCTAAATTGACGTTGAATTCAAACTGAGGAGGGAATTAATTGGAAAAAAAAGGGGGAAAACCCCGTAAAAAAATTACATTCCCAACAAAAAGTAGTGAAGAAGAAACGCGACTGTGACCATTTGGTGAAAATTTAAATTTGTTGATCTGAAAATTTAACATGGAGCTGCAAAGCTGTCGTACGGGCAAACAAAAATGGGAAAAGTAAAGGGTTTAAACTTTCAGTGCATTGGATGTGTAAGCTTTTTGATGACTTAACTGTTAGAGTTGACCAAATGTTGAATTTAGTATTAGATGTTTTCTTGGGAAAATAGATATTACAGTCGGGAACTGGTAAGCAGGGAGCTATAGTTAAGAGGAAAAGTTCTGGTTTTTTACAGGAAAAAGGAGGTAAAGGCCAGGGAATTGGAAGAGGAAGGGACGGGCACGACCCCACAATTGATAGGGGCCAATTGGAGTTTGAGATAAAATGTACCGTAAAAAGTAATATAACTGTAATGGCAATTAATTTAAAACGATTTATTTGCACAAGACTTTTACTGTTTTTCCTTATCAGATATGCTATAAGTAACTCGAATTACAGCCCTGGTAAGGCTAGTTTAAAAAATTGAATGAATTTTAAAGTTTAATTGCAAAAGTGTACTCCTTTAATGTGTATAACATCCAATTGTGAATGGGCCCTTTGCCCTGGCCCCTGTGCCCCCATTGCCCCCCTTGTGCCCACTATTGTGCCCCCCTGTCCTTTCCACTTGCCCCGCCCTTGGGTCCCCCTCATTGAAATGACCCCATAACCCCTTGTGCACCCTTATCAAACCCTTTCCCCAGTAAATTCCTTAGTCTTCACAGTTCAACCAATATAGTTATCTACATGTGACATGTGTTCCTTTTGACTTTAAGTTTATCATGTTATATTTAAATGAATACTCATAAAAATTACACGTAAAAATTGTTGAAGTTACTTCATGAATCTTAATAGAATTTTACTAAAATGTTCCTCCTATTGCAAGAAATCTTGCTTAATTATTTAAATACTTTTGATCTCGAATTCATTTAGGGGGGTTACATCTTCAAGATTTTTTATCAGCAAAAGTGGTAACCTTTCAGCATTGAAGATTTTTTAAAGAATTCCACTGGTTCATTGTGCCAAAAGTTTTCCTGATGTAAAGCATTTAGAAACGTAGTATGATGTAAAGTTGAATCTCGGATCTGAAAAGAGAAATAGTTGAAAATTTATTACATTAGCATGAATTAAGATTCAAAAGATCGTCCTAGCGATAACAAAACTGAAATTATTTTTTTAACAGATTTGGCTCACAGGTCAGGATATTCAGGTGTTGGCATGATTCATGACGGAAACGTTTATAAATCTGTGTCAAAATGTCCGTTCGTTTTTTGTCAAATTCAGTCTTAATAAATGTATTAAAACCTTCCTCCTTCTTGGTAATTCCGATTTTTAAGTTTTTAAAGGCAAATAGTTAAATCTTTGGAAACCCAAACCCCGCTTTAAGTGAAGTACTTTTTTTTTAAATTTCGAAACTTCCCCTTTTAAAAGAATAACGTTTTTTTTAAAAAATTCAAACGTTAATCTGAGAAACTTTTGCATAACTCTCTGAATTTGTATCCTACAATTCTCCGGTATAATTGACCGGTTTCGCGATATCTCAAAAATTGGGCCCTTTTAATCAAATTTTTACAGGATTTATTGTTAATCATAATGTCTACATTTATAAAGTTAAAACATCGAACGTTCTAAACACAGGCCTTGCCTTTCCCGCCAAGTCATTAAAGCCTAAACTTTATTGCCAACTTTAACTAAATTTTTCCTATTTTTTTCAGAAGCTATCAGCTTTAAAACATGTATAAGTATAAATGCAAAAAGGGAAGGGTAAAAATTGGTTTCTTTCTAAAATTAACCAAAAAATTATGGTTAAGGACAGCACTTAAAAAAAATTTGGAAACTTTTATTCAGAAGATTGGTAAAATATCCTTTTTAAAAAAAAAATTGAAACGAAAGCGTTGTCAAAGTTTTTTTTTTAAAAGGGAACGGGGGGGAAAACCCTTTTTCACCCAAAATAAAACCTTAAATTTGGTATGGCCTTGGAACCCGGAAATGGGAAAAAAATGATCACTTTGCATGAAATCATATAGATTCAAAAAAAATAAAAGCTCAACTGAGCGATAAAACTCCAATCGGAAAATTAGTTATCATTTTATCAAAAAATGGCTTTTTTTAAAAGAATATTTAAAGGGATGTTTTTACTATCATCATCATTGCCCGTGTAAGTTTTATGTAATCGGTGTCAAAAATATTTTCAATTTTTTTTCTTCAATTCGGTTAATGTTCCTTTAATAATACAGTTTATAAATTTATTTTTGTTATTCCTGTTGTAAATTCGCCTGACATTAAATGTGTAAACTATTATGGCCTAAACGAACTCCGTAACACTTTGTTGAGATCTACATTTGCAATTTTTTTTGTTAGAAACTCCAAAATCAAAGGATAAATCTTTTTGGGGGAAAAATTCAAACGTTCAACTAAAACCGTTTGGCATCTTTCTCATTTTTCCCTGGGAAAAATTCTCCGAAAAATTATTTTTAGCAAGCCCTATTCTGGTATTTTAAAACACCTTTTTCACAATACTTACAAGGACATGATGTGTTTAAATATAGGATTTAACAAAAAGGGTTCTAAACAAAAATCCCATTCCTTTTAAACCCGCCGAAGGGTCTTTTTAAGAATTTTTAAAATTAAATTTGAAAGAAATGTTCCATTTGTTGAAGACAATTTGCTATTTTTAACGTCAAGTTTCCCTTTAAAGGGGGAAGGTTTTAAGTTTGAAATACTTACAAAAAAAACAATTAAAAACTTTTTTTTTTAGAACCAGCCAAAGTCGTGATGTCATGGGGTGCATTTTTAAAGAATTTTCTTTCTAAGAAATATCATGAAAAAAAATTAAAACCCCAACCGGTTCCTTTTTAAAAGTTCCAGAATTGGGGTCAATTTACCAAAGGTTTAAATCATTCTTTTGGATGAATTAACGCCCGGTTTTTGGCATTATTCAAACGGCTTTCGAAAAGGGTTTACTATTGTTTATTGTCTCTTCACAATTTCGTATTAAAAATCAACTTTCCCCAAATGGCCAGGGAAAAACATGATTTAAACGTTTCTGTATGTAAAAAAACACAAACAAAACATTCATTTGTAAATTCATAACAAAAAGAAAATTTTCGATTTTCAAGGGATTCATGGAAATCTTAAAGATTCATATGGGAACTTTTGGGGGGGGCCCCCCCCAAACGGCAAAAACTTCTTTCAGGGAAAGGAAATTTTACCCATCCCCAAGGGGGGGTTTTAATTTGCAGTGTCACTACCCCCATTTTTGGGAAAACTTTTTTTTTTTGTTTTTTTTTTTAAAAAAAGGGCAACCGCACATATTTTTGCTTTTTTTTTTTTTTTAAAAAAAAAATTTTTTTTTTAAAAATTTTTATAGGGGTTCCCCCGGGCCCTTAAAATGTTATAATCAAAATTAAGTGCCTTTAAAAAAATTTTTTGATTTCCCAATTTGGTTACAAATAAATTACACATTACAATACAATAAAATTGATATGCTTTACTCAAAACGTACAACTAAAATACTTCGAATCACCGATTTTTACTAATGTAATAAAAATTAGTTTTAATAATTAATCAGTCGATGATAAGAGTATGTCAAGGAATGAATTTTTTATGGGGTTTGAGGTTGTGGTTTGAAAAATCATGTTCCATTAAATTCAACGCTCTCCAACATTCAGCTGGATTAACAGACCAATGGGCCAGCCCTTAATCCCTAGTCTGGCCTCGTTCCTCAAAACCATAACAGTTTAATTTGCATGTAATTATTCAAATGGAATGGACCAATGATCTTAAGATTTAAATTTAAGGATGGGACATCCTGAAAGTTCTCAATAATTGTTCTTAAAAAATTGGTAAAACATGTTACTTTGAAGGAATAATTTCAAAAAGTTTCTTACAACAGCTAATGTTTGACCATTTTTTTACCATTACAGAAGATCATCCAATGGCAGCCTTTAATTCATTTTGAAAGGAAGCTTTTTCATTTGCAAAGGGCATTATTAAAACCTTAAAGCTAGGGAATTTTGGATTGGCAAGGAAAAGCCCGGGGAAGAAGGTTGGCCTCGTGGCTGTGTAATTTCCCACTGGAATTAGCGAGAGGCTTATTCTAATGGCCACCTTTTTTTTTCCACAATCTCAAACCCAAGCAAAAAAATTCCACTTGATGACATTTCTAAACGACAAAAATTTTTAAATTAATAAATTCATCTCTTAAGATCCTTTTCGGTAAACTTCATCAGTCAATTTTGATTTTAAAGTTTGAGCAAGCATTTATCGGGAAGATTTAATTCTTGATCCCTAAATGCAATTCAAATTCTTGAAATCCCAAATGGCTTTCATACCTTATTTGATACCAGTTCTATTTTTGGCTTTCCCAAAGGAACATTATACCCATAAAAGAAGATTAATTCATTCATTTTTGGAAAACTGTGGAGAAAAAACTACAAAAAAGGGTCTTTAAAATGGAACCTCGCCAAAACCCCTAGGGGGGGTGCTTTTCGTCCTTCTGGGTTTTTCCTTAAATATTCAATGGCAATTCCAATGGAATTGCCCTTTCCCTTTTAAAAGGTTTCATACATGGAAATTCTCGATTAATGCATAGAACTTATTGTAAAACAATGTTCGTAAAAATTAACCCCAAATTCCTTAAAGAATTTTTAAGATATTTTACTTCAACGGGCAATTATTCTGAAGTAATTTCATGCGTAATCGGGGGATTTCGGTATGCACCTATTTTAATGGAATGCCCAATTACAATCTGTAAGTCCATGGAAACTTAACAAGGCACATGCAAAATGCAAGACCCTAATTCCTCCAAGTATTGGTCGAAGGGCCATTGAGGGTTGACTTCGCATGCAAACTGGTTGTTCCACATTTAAACCAGGATAAAAAATCACACAAATCCAAACTGTTTTCTAAAACGTCATCCCAAAAATAAATAATAACATTAACTTTTCTTCGAATGCGCTTCGTTTTTCAAGTAATAAATAATTTATGGCGGACTAGTTAAAGATGTTTAATTTAATGGTTCAAAATTGATTCATTGTCTTGAATCGAGGGACCTTTATGTATTCCTTGATTTGAGTCCCGTGTTTTTAAACGATATATTATCTGTATACTTAATCACAGTAAGGCTACTAAGACAAGTACGATTTCTTTTTTGAAAAATTTATAATTGAAAAATATAAAAAGCTTCGCATTTATGAAATGCTTTGAAAAATCACTAAGTCAAAATTTTTCCAAAAATTGGGTACCATAAGAACGTTATAAACGCTTTGCGTTGTTGCTACATGAAATAGCAGCTTGACCAGAAGACTTGCCCTGGGGCCAAGCGTCGCGGTGCCCTGTAAAATGCATGTTTAGATTTCCACTGAATTATGAAAAATTATGATCCTTCCTTTATATTTCTAACTTTCTTATTAAAATTTGAACTAAAAGAATGTTAAATTTTATATTTTTTCCCATTTGGAAACGTTATAGTTTATCTTTTCAACGCACATAAAAACTAATTAAAATTCAAGTTGAAGAGGAAGTCTTCAGTAGTCATTGACTTCCGGGGTCTGTGGAACGAATAATACCAAGGAAACCTCAATAACTTAAATTAGAATTCTGATTTTCTTTTTTAGACATTCGTCATTAAAAGCCATATTAGTAAAGGTTCATGTTATTCAAAAAAATCTTAAAAGGGAGTATGACCATTAATGAATTTAGGTGGTTACAAACCCCTTTTTTTAATTTTGTTTGTCTGTATCATTATTTTTACAAGCTTACTTTTGGGGGAAAAGGGCAAAATTTGCAAAACTGATCATCAATCAGCTGTTTACTACCAATAGTTTTATGCCATTAAATTTACAAACATCAAATTGACCTTCCGAATTTACGGGTAAATTTTAGTTACATGGAATATTGCTTCTTGAAAAAATAGAAATTTAAGTCAAACTGCAATCCTGAGTTAATCTTCGCTGTTTAAAAGGATTAATTTGAAAAACCAGCTGCAGGCTTTTACTAAAATATACAGACGATTGGTAACAATAATAATGGAATTGATAAAAAGGGACCTACAATTTTGAATATGCAGTTTGAAATGAAAATGCCACGGGAAAATTTACCCGAATTGATATTCAGGTAGAATTTATCACGAAATTTAATTGCCAAAGATATTCTCAAAATAATACAGATAAAATGTTAACTGAAATTGGGTTTGCACATTCATCATGTTTCTCCACATCGGGACTTCAGCCGAAATAACTTGGGCGAAGGTTTAATTACATAATGATAAACCTAAGAATCCTAACCCTGGTAAGTTTAAGGACAAAACCAAAGTAGAAAGAGTTTACCCATTTTTCCAGTCTAACTACAAGTAATGTGTAAAATGATTAACATTTCTTTTAAAAGTCCATTATTGTTAATAAATTCCGTTGAGATCTATCATGCTTTTTAAACCCCCTTTTAAAATTTCAGAAGAATCGTCTATCTTTTCCCTTAGAGTCGATTAAAAATCAAAACCCACATTACCCCCCTAAAAGGCAATTACGGCAATGGTTCAAGTTAAAATTTTTTGCGCGAAACCAAGGGAATTCTTAAAGTTAACGTCGTTTTAGGTTAACCCACTTGTTTGCTGAAATAAAAATATCAGTAAACCCCAAAAAATGTAAAGATCTAAAAGCTAATTTGGTAAAATCAAAAGTTTTCTCTAAGAAGCGCCCGGGACAGACAAAATAAATAGCTTACTGTTAAAGTAATTCTCTTAACATTTTAAAACAAATCAAGTGTACAGTCAATCAGGCATATATTTCCTTTAAACCCCTTTAAAAAATCCAAGGGAAACAAAATAAGGAAATTTTCATAGAAATTTTTTCCAGATTGAAAAACTTTGGAATTTTTAAAACCCTTTTTAAAAGGGAATCCTGAAAATTTCTAAAAATAAAGAAGGGTTTCTTACAAGTTGGGGGAAATTTTTTTAAAATAGCACAGTTCCGGGCAAAATAAAAAACGGAATCCCAGAAGGAAATTTCATATGGTTACTTAAAAATTTAAACAAAATTGGGAAAAAAATTAAAATTTATTTTTAAGATTCAAAAACTTTAAAAGGGATAAGAAAAACCCTAAAATTTTTGTCGGAATATTGTGGAATAATAATTTCCGATGGGTTTTTGTAAGGGTTTTAAATCTTGTTGAACTTAGTTTCCAGGAATAATTTTTTAATTCTTTTTCAACATCTTCAAATTCTCTAATCGTATTTGAGGATTAAACATAAAGTCTTACCCGAACTGTTTTTTAAAAACTATTTTAAATTTTTTTAAAAGAAATTTTTAGAAAAAAGGTATTACACCAATTTTGGAATACAAAATCTAATCATGTTAAACCCCCCCCAAAAAAAAAAAAATTTAAAATTTAAAAATTTTTACCCCTTTTTAAAATTTGGGGAAACCCTTTTTACTTAAAAGATATAAAATTTAAAAAACCAATTGACGTGAATTCTTTTAAAAACCAGAAATTACGCTTCCCCCCCTAACTTTAAAAAAATTGGGGGGGGGGGGGAAAAAAAAAACCAGATTTTAAAGGCCCCCCTAGCCAAAATTCAAAATTAAAAGGAATTTAGGTTGGGGCCTCGGACAGGGTAAAATTACGGAAGGGGGGTCCAAAGGGCCAAGGGAAAGGGGGCCAAGGGGTCCGGGGGGAAAAAGGGGGGAAAGGGGGGGGCAAAAAAAAAAAAGGGGGGACAGGGGGGACAGGGGGGGGGGAAAGGGGGGGGCCCCAAGGGAAAGGGGAAAAAATCAAAGAATGGACCTTTTGGCACGGGGGTGAACTATTTTAATCAGGAAAGTTACCATTTAAAGTATTTCCTTTTGAAATTTCTAAAAAAGGGCCCCCTTTTGTGGCTTTTTAACCATTATGTGAAAGTTGAGGTCAAATTTTCCGTTGAAGGAAAACTTTTTAAAAAAATTTAAATTCCAAATTAAAATGTAACTATTTAAAAGTAATTTACCCAAATTGGGGGCCCCAACATTTTTTTAAATTTGGGGTGCCCCCCCTTTTCAGTTACGCCAAATGTTCGTTACGCATTACTGATAAAACCTTTAGTTAAAAACATTAAATTTGGAATCCACCCCCCAAAAACCCATAAACCATTTATAAAAAAAATTAAAACAATCAAAAAAAACAAAAAATTAAAAAAATTTTAAATTTCAACAATTAATTTTATATCAAAAAAAAAATTTTAAAAGTTTTTTTAATTTAACTTTGGGTTTGCAATTAAGATTTTCTAAAATATCCCCAATTTTCGAAAAAAAAAAACAAGGAACCTTATTTAACCCTACATACAAATTAAATTTAAACCACAATTTTAAAAATTTCCAATATACTGCACAGACGCCGGAAGAAATGTTTTCTGGAAATTTCCTTTGGGGGGTTGATAGGAGGGGTTTTACTTTAAGGACATTTTTAAACCCCATGTACGTTCCCCAGTAGAGGGGTTTCCTAATTAGGTTAACACCCCCTTTTTTCCTTTTGAACCTGGTCCCAAAATTCTTGTTTCACAATTTAAACTTAATTGAGTTCATGTATCCAATTTAGACTTTAAAAATTTTCCCCTTTAAAACAAATTTTCCATTTTAAATAATCCGAAGGATTTCCCAAATACAAAATATTAAAAAAAATGCCAGCATTTGATAAAAAAAGTTGGCGCTACTAAGCGGGAAATTTTTTTAAAAAAAGATAACCCAAAAGAAAATTTTTCCAAATTAATGGTTTTGGGCCCAAAAGCCAAAAGGCCCCCCGGGGTTTTTTTTAAAAGCCCCCGGGTCAAAAAATTTAAAAAGGGTTTAAATTAAAAAATTTTTTTTTAAAAAACGGTCTTCCAAATTTCCCTTTAACCAAAGTTGCCAACTAAATTGGATTTTTAAATTAATCCAACTTTCCAAAGAACTCCAAAAGAAAAACCAATATAAAGACATCTCCTAAAATCCCTTTTGGGAGGGTTACTATGTTTGTAAAAAGTGCCTTTGTTAGCAGAATGACGTTAAAGGGGACCCTTATATTGATTTGATAAATAGGTGATAACCTTTTTCCTACTAATTGAACTTATTTGCTGCCCCCCAAAAATACCAACCCCCCAAAGCTTATTTAAATGAACCTTACCATTTGTGGGTTCATCCAGGTATCAGAATTAAAAAAGCCCAACGAGTAATAACCCCCAAAACAAAATTATAATAATAAATTTAAACTTTTTTTTTGTAACAAGGGAAGGTGGGGGTCCTTTAAACAAAAATTTTAAAAAAAGTTTCTTCAATAATTTTTTTTTTTAATAAACAAAGGGCAATTTTAAATTAAAAACCAATAAAAACTTCAAATTTAAAAATTAAGAGAAAGGGGTCTCCACAATTTTTTATTAAACTAAAGGAAATGCACTTGGAAAAAAAAAATGTCCCGTTACCCAAACTGTACAAACATTTAAATTATTGGGTTCCCGGCCAATCGCCCCTGGCTGCGAGGAACCCCCTTGCCCTTCGCCCCTTTTCCTAAAATCCAGGCCCCCATACTTATAAACAGACATCTGATTCCGGGATTCCAGTTTTAATGGACGTATAGTTTTGTCGAAATTCCTTAAAAGTAACCAACCAAAGAAATTAAAAACCCGGCCCAGTTTGGAAGAATGAAGAAAAAAAAACCCAAAAGAAACAACAAAAAAAAAGATAGGTCATTTTTTCCTTTCACCACCCAAAAGGGGGAAAAAAGGGAAAATTTAAAAAAACCCCGGGCCCAGAAATGTTTCCCCCCCTTTTTTTGGGTAAAAACATTGCCGTTTAAAAAAAAAAAATTTTTTTTTTTTTTCTGGGGGGTTTTTTTTAAAAAACCGGGGGAAAAAAAGGGGGGGAAAAAAACTTTTAAATTAGGGACCTTAAAAAGGGGCCAAAATAGACGTTTTCCCCGCCCTTTTTTGTGTTAAAGTTTTAAAAGGGTTTTGTTTCAACCCCCTTTTTTTCTTAAAATTTTTTTCCCCCCTTTGCAAAAGAAAAAGCCTTGCCCCCAAAAAACCAAAAATTTTTTAAAAAATAAAATTTTAGAAAAAAACTTTTCCAATGAAAAGGACTAGTCCCCATGGAAATTAGTTACTTTTCCAAAAATTTGCTTTTCAAAATATTTAAGGGAATTAAATTTTAAAAAAAAGTTAATTTTTTAAATTGTAAAATTAAAGTTTTTCTTCCCAATTTTAATTTTAAAATTATTTTTAAAATAAAAATTTAGGTTTTTTATGCTAAAAACCTTGCTCAAATTTCCCTTAAACATGTAAAAACATTAGTCCTCCGTGCAAATCCCGGGTTTTTTTCTGGGAATTTACAAAATAGGTTAATTTAACTTTCGGAGCAAGTTTTCATAAATTTAAATTTTAAAGGGATGGGGTTGGGTTTTTTTTGGTTAAACCTTTAAATTGGGGGGAAAAAATGGGGGGCCCCCAAAATTTAACTTAAATGAAAATTTTGGGGAGTTGGGGGTTTTAAAAAAAATTTTTTTTTTTGGGGAAATTTAAAATTTTTAAAAAAAAATTTTAAAACCCTGCAAAAGGGTTTTTGGTTTCCCCCAAAAAAATTTTTTTTTGTAGGGTTTTTCCAAATTTTCCTGCAAATTTTTCCTTTAAAACCAAAACCCAACATATGTCCCCTTTTTAAATTTTTCCCCCAAAAAAAGGGACCTTTGTCACAAAAAAAAGACCCAATTTTAAGGATGTAACTTTTTTTTAAAACTTCCAACCCAATTTTTCCCAAATTGTTTTCTGCATCCCACAACCAACCCCTTTAACATTTTTTTCCCTTGATCAAATTTTAATTTTGCCAGGGGAAAACACATAAATTAAAGTGGGGTGGAATTAACAAAGTTTGAAACCTGTTTTAACAGCTTGAAGTTTTAAATTCAAACCCTTTGTAATGATACTCCATGGAATTTTTTTTTGAAAGTTTGACGAAAAAAAAAAATTATTTCGGTCCTTTGGAAAAAACCTGTGTAAATTTTTTGGGAAAGGGGGGCCAAAACCTTTTGGTCAAAGATAAAGTTATTTTTCCGTTTTTTTAACCAAACCTCCTCTTTTAAAAAAGGGTTTTTTTGGGAAAAAAGATTTTTTTTTTTTTTTTTAAAAAAAGGGGAAACCCTAACAAAATTTCTGTTTAAGGGGAAAACCTTTTTTTTAATAAAAAAAAAAAATTTTTCAAAAAAAAATTTTTAAAACCATTTCATTTCCTTCCAAAAAAATTTTTAAAATTTTTTCAAAATTTTTTTTAAATTTTCCTTTTTTTTTAGGGGGTTTTTAAAATTTGAAAAATTTAAAAAAATTTTAATAAAGTTTTTTTCCCCACCCTTTAAAAAAAATTTTTTTTTAAAAAAAAATTTAAATTTTCCTGGCTTAGAAGAATTTTTTTAAAAACCTTTTCAAACAACTTAAACTTTAACATAAAAAACCCTTTAAGGTTCTGCCTTAAGTTTTTTTTACTTCTTAATGTTAGAATTTATAAATTAATTTTGGGTACTTTGACCCTTTTAAAATTCTTGTTGAGATTTTGGTCTGAAAAGACCTGGTTTAAATAACATAACTTTTTAGAAACCCCAAAATGAATTTTCGGAAAAAGAACGGCCCCCCTTTTTAACAGCCAACACTCCAAGAAGGTTTCCCGGACAACAATTTAAAGTTTTAAATCCAAAAATTTTTACAATATTTTCCAACAATACCGAAAAGTACGGTTTTTTTTGGATACTTTAATAACCCCAAAACATTACCCCCACATTTGTACAAAGATTTCCAAGGGCCAAATTTTTTTTTTAAAAAGGAATTGCCGGGTTTTCATTTTCAAGTTTTCCCCTCATCTTAAGATTTTTGAATTTAATTTGGGGAAAGTAAGGAGGAAAAATGTTAATAATTTTTATCAAAAAACCAAATTCTTTTAAAAAAACTTTAAAACAAGGATAAAAAGATTTGAAAACATTTCCCTTGTAATTTTAAAATTAATCAAAAACTTTATAGATATTGTATTTTATTCTTGTTGGGGTTTTGCATTCAAATGAATTAACTTTTTAAATTAATGGGGGGAAAATTTTTTTTTCTGAAAACAACTTTTGTAAAAGAAACACGGCCCAAAAATTGGAATGGCCGCACTCAAAATATGATTTGGAAAACCCCTTTTGAAAAATTTTAAAAAACGTTTTTTAAATTATAATTTTAGAAAAAAATAGCCACTTTTCATTTTCAAATTCCAATATGTTTTCTTTTAATTTTTAAATAAAAATAATAAAAACAATTTTAAATTTCGGGAAAAAAAACCCCCCAAAAAAAAAGTTAAAAATTTTAAAAAGCCCCCTTTGGCCCCTAACCAAAGGAAACCCCCCGATCTTTTAAACAAATTTTTTTTTTGGGATTTTTTGGGAAAAAACTTTTTAAAAAAACCCCAAAAAATTTAAATAAATTAAATTTTAAAAAACTTTAAAAATTTTTTTAAAAAAAGGGGTTTGGGATTTTTAGCCCCAAAGGGTTTTTTTTTTTCCAAAATAATTCGGTGTACATATAAAGCCCTTGGGCCCGGGAATTTTTTGGGAGGGAAAGGGCCCCTTTTCCAAAAAGACTTTTATTGGAAAATTAAAGTCTTGGGGGAAAATTTTAAGGGCACCAAGGCCAAAACAGGGCAACGGGGGGCCCGGGCCGCCCCCGGAATTTTGGCGAATCCACTAGGCAGTGGGGGGGGTTTATAAAATCTCCTTACCAAAAATTTTTTGGAAAAAACCCAAAAAAAAAACCCCTTGTCGAAAGGTTTATTTCGGTTGGTCACAATTTTGGAAATTTAAAAAAACCCAAATCCTGGTTGGTAAAGTGTAAATGGTGAAAAGGAATCACTCTTTTTTTTTTTGGGGGGGGGGGGGGGGGGGGTGCAGATTTTTAACGAAATTTCCTTTCCCCAAGTTTTTTTTTTCCCCCTTTTTTTTCCCTTCAAATGCCAAAAACTACAATCAAAAAAATTTTTTACTTTTTTGCAAAGAAAAA
>JASTWB010000396.1:0-19594 GCA_032158295.1 Pycnopodia helianthoides | reverse complement strand
TCCAACGGAAGGCTCCAGCATGACACTTGACTTACTGACCTCTCTGCAGAAAGAGTGCTGTACAGATCTAGACTGTGTAAAAAACCATGTGATATACATGTACATGTACATGTATGTATTTACTGTGTACTCTATAACTGATGTACATGTACAAACTAAATAGCATGTCACGTGATGTGAGGGGAAATCAATGGATGCATAATGCTTTGCGCAATGAAAAAAAGGGGGTACACGGACAGGCAAAATAAACTATCAAGGACGGGTTGCTCCACCAATTCCAATATACCAAATTGTTCCTTAAGGTCTCCTCTTTCTTACTAGCTGTCCAAAATAGTGGAGCAACCCGTCACTGGGGTCGAAAAAACTGCGGAACGATTGCTTTAGCGTCTTTATCCACATTAATCTATTTATTATGTGCAATTTAGTGCGCGAAATGAAACAAAATAAAGGGGGTACATGGATAAGCAAAAAATATATATATCAAGGACGGGTTGCTCCACCAATTCCAATATACCAAATTGTTCCTTAAGGTCTACTCTTTCTTACTAGCTATTCAAAATAGTGGAGCAACCCGTCAATGGGCTCGAAAAAACCGCGGAACGATTGCTTAGCGTCTTTATCAAACTTTAATCTACTTATTATATTATGTGCAATTTAGTGCGCGAAATGAAACAAAATAAAGGGGGTACATGAACAAGCAAAATAAACTATCAAGGACGGGTTGCTCCACCAATTCCAATATACCAAATTGTTCCTTAAGGTCTCCTCTTTCTTACTAGCTATTCAAAATAGTGGAGCAACCCGTCAATGGGCTCGAAAAAACCGCGGAACGATTGATAAGAGTCTTTATCCAACAAAGTAAACATTAAGAATTGCGCGAAATGAAACAAACTTAAGGGGGTACATGAACAAGCAAAAAAAATATATCAAGGACGGGTTGCTCCACCAATTCCAATATACCAAATTGTTCCTTAAGGTCTCCTCTTTCTTACTAGCTATTCAAAATAGTGGAGCAACCCGTCACTGGGGTCGAAAAAACTGCGGAACGATTGCTTTAGCGTCTTTATCCACATTAATCTATTTATTATGTGCAATTTAGTGCGCGAAATGAAACAAAATAAAGGGGGTACATGGATAAGCAAAAAAAAATATATCAAGGACGGGTTGCTCCACCAATTCCAATATACCAAATTGTTCCTTAAGGTCTCTTCTTTCTTACTAGCTATTCAAAATAGTGGAGCAACCCGTCAATGGGCTCGAAAAAACCGCGGAACGATTGATAAGAGTCTTTATCCAACAAAGTAAACATTAAGAATTGCGCGAAATGAAACAAACTTAAGGGGTACATGAACAAGCAAAAAAAATATATCAAGGACGGGTTGCTCCACCAATTCCAATATACCAAATTGTTCCTTAAGGTCTCCTCTTTCTTACTAGCTATTCAAAATAGTGGAGCAACCCGTCACTGGGGTCGAAAAAACTGCAGAACGATTGCTTTAGCGTCTTTATCCACATTAATCTATTTATTATGTGCAATTTAGTGCGCGAAATGAAACAAAATAAAGGGGGTACATGGATAAGCAAAAAAAAATATATCAAGGACGGGTTGCTCCACCAATTCCAATATACCAAATTGTTCCTTAAGGTCTCTTCTTTCTTACTAGCTATTCAAAATAGTGGAGCAACCCGTCAATGGGCTCGAAAAAACCGCGGAACGTTTGCTGAGAGTCTTTATCCAACAAAGTAAACATAAAGAATTGCGCGAAATAAAACAAAATAAAGGGGTACATGGATAAGCAAAAAATATATATATCAAGGACGGGTTGCTCCACCAATTCCAATATACCAAATTGTTCCTTAAGGTCTCGTCTTTCTTACTAGCTATTCAAAATAGTGGAGCAACCCGTCAATGGGCTCGAAAAAACCGCGGAACGATTGCTTAGCGTCTTTATCAAACTTTAATCTACTTATTATATTATGTGCAATTTAGTGCGCGAAATGAAACAAAATAAAGGGGGTACATGAACAAGCAAAATAAACTATCAAGGACGGGTTGCTCCACCAATTCCAATATACCAAATTGTTCCTTAAGGTCTCCTCTTTCTTACTAGCTATTCAAAATAGTGGAGCAATCCGTCACTGGGGTCGAAAAAACTGCGGAACGATTGCTTAGCGTCTTTATCCAACATTAATCTACTTATTATTATGCGCAATATAATGCGTGAAATGAAACATAGTAAAGGGGGTACATGAACAAGCAAAAAAACTATAAAGGGCGGGTTGCACCACCAATTCCACTATGCGAAATTGTTCCTTAATGACTCCTCTTTCTCACTAGCTATCCAAATTAGCAACTGGATGGCAGACCTGATCATGACAGAACAAAACACTGAGCAAAAAGATTATCTGGTATCTACTTGCATTTAAAGACTTCAAGAAGTGAAAAGACATGCCCAAGCCCTCAGAGTAAAAAGGATTACGGTTTCCAGGGATGTTCCAGCAAGCTTTGTGTCAACACTTGAGTTTCTTTCGAATGTCACCAGAAGTCTGTTCAGCACCAACCTTTCAGTGGGCCACCTTGGGAAACAATGTACATATCCTCAGAGTAACAACAGACAGATGGTGTTTTGCGAAGGCGATTGCCAAGATTGGTTCCATGTTGAATGTATAAATAAAGGAGGAAAGTTTCCAAAGCACTTCTTATGAGCGCTGCCGCTCTGAATAATCCAATACAGCAACAAAGTTTGGCAAGCAGTTTCAATAATTACATATAGTTGCCCTGACATTAGTGGTGCTGCAGGTCCAGACTGTAATTCTTGCTATAGCCACATTAGCATGAAAAAAATTGATGATTTTTTGAAAATGACATCCTTATATTGCAGACTTGAATGGATACTTTAATCACACGTATTATAGCGATATTTGTTGTCGAAAGTTCTACACTTAAATCTGGCTCAGTCCAAAATATTTAACCCCTAGCTGTGTTCCGGAGTTGTACTCAATCCATTTATTCGTACAGCTTGAGTTTGTTGGATACATTACATAGACCTATAGACCTTCCTGTACTCAGTAAAAGGAACAATTTTGTCACAAAATAAAAATGTTTAATATAGTAATGTTTTCTTTCACCTTTTTTTTATACATTAAATTTAAAAAAGGTATTCAGTATTTATCATGACGGATCGGTTTATACCTGGAAAGAAGGAAACACAGGGGAGGCTGCGGAGGATATAGCCGACAAAAATCTGCAATTACATTTACAGTTGATGTTTCGTCCTACAGCAAAAAGCCGTTTTCTTTATTAAAAGTTCAAACTGTTGTTATTTCTCCCGCAAGGTTTATTTATCGGTCGTTGTTGCCCAAGATCCAAACTAAGGAAAGGATAAGAAGCTGCTTTGGTCTAAATGTAACATCAAAATCAATGGGTCAGAATAGTGGTTGATCCGGGAAATTTGACATCATTGACGGAACTCCATCATTTTTAAATGCTGGTGAGATAGAAATATCCTTGAGCAACACACCGTATGTATTTGCTTTGTTTTGTTTTCGTTTTATTTTTGATTTATGTTTATTTGCTGGTCCGTGTACCCCCGATACTTTGCTCCTCTGTTTTGGATAGCTAGTAAGAAAGAGGAGACTTTAAGGAAAAATTTGGTATATTGGAATTGGTGGAGCAACCCGTCCTTGATAGATTTTTTGCCTGTTCATAATAACCCCCTTTATTTTGTTTTATTTCGCGCAATTCTTTGAGTTTACTTTGTTGGATAAAGACTCTCAGCAATCGTTCCGCGGTTTTTTCGAGCCCATTGACGGGTTGCTCCACTATTTTGGATAGCTAGTAAGAAAGAGTAGACCTTAAGTACCAATTTGGTATATTGGAATTGGTGGAGCAACCCGTCCTTGATAGATTTTTTGCCTGTTCATAATAACCCCCTTATTTTGTTTTATTTCGCGCAATTCTTTGAGTTTACTTTGTTGGATAAAGACTCTCAGCAATCGTTCCGCGGTTTTTTCGAGCCCATTGACGGGTTGCTCCACTATTTTGGATAGCTAGTAAGAAAGAGTAGACCTTAAGTACCAATTTGGTATATTGGAATTGGTGGAGCAACCCGTCCTTGGTAGTTTTTTTCCCTTGTCCATGTACCCCTTTATTTTGTTTCATTTCGCGCACTAAATTGCACATAATATATTTAAGTAGATTAATGTTGGATAAAGACGCTAAGCAATCGTTCCGCAGTTTTTTCGACCCTAGTGACGGGTTGCTCCACTATTTTGAATAGCTAGTAAGAAAGAGCAGACCTTAAGGAACAATTTGGTATATTGGAATTGGTGGAGCAACCCGTCCTTGGTAGTTTTTTTTGCTTGTCCATGTACCCCCCTTTTTGGTTTCATTTCGCGCACTAAATTGCCGTATAATAAGTAGAATAATGTTGGATAAAGACTCTTAGCAATCGTTCCGCGGTTTTTTCGACCCTATTAACGGGTTGCTCCACTATTTTGGATAGCTAGTAAGAAAGAGTAGACCTTAAGTACCAATTTGGTATATTGGAATTGGTGGAGCAACCCGTCCTTGGTAGTTTTTTTTCCCTTGTCCATGTACCCCTTTATTTTGTTTCATTTCGCGCACTAAATTGCACATAATATATTTAAGTAGATTAATGTTGGATAAAGACGCTAAGCAATCGTTCCGCGGTTTTTTCGACCCCAGTGACGGGTTGCTCCACTATTTTGAATAGCTAGTAAGAAAGAGGAGACCTTAAGGAACAATTTGGTATATTGGAATTGGTGGAGCAACCCGTCCTTGGTAGTTTTTTTTGCTTGTCCATGTACCCCCTTTTTTGTTTCATTTCGCGCACTAAATTGCCGTATAATAAGTAGAATAATGTTGGATAAAGACTCTTAGCAATCGTTCCGCGGTTTTTTCGACCCTAGTGACGGGTTGCTCCACTATTTTGGATAGCTAGTAAGAAAGAGGAGACCTTAATGAACAATTTGGTATATTGGAATTGGTGGAGCAACCCGTCCTTGGTAGTTTTTTTTCCCTTGTCCATGTACCCCTTTATTTTGTTTCATTTCGCGCACTAAATTGCACATAATATATTTAAGTAGATTAATGTTGGATAAAGACTCTTAGCAATCGTTCCGCGGTTTTTTCGACCCCAGTGACGGATTGCTTCACTATTTTGGATAGCTAGTAAGAAAGAGGAGACCTTAAGGAACAATTTGGTATATTGGAATTGGTGGAGCAACCCGTCCTTGGTAGTTTTTTTCCCTTGTCCATGTACCCCTTTATTTTGTTTCATTTCGCGCACTAAATTGCACATAATATATTTAAGTAGATTAATGTTGGATAAAGACGCTAAGCAATCGTTCCGCAGTTTTTTCGACCCCAGTGACGGGTTGCTCCACTATTTTGAATAGCTAGTAAGAAAGAGGAGACCTTAAGGAACAATTTGGTATATTGGAATTGGTGGAGCAACCCGTCCTTGATAGTTTTTTTGCTTGTCCTTATACCTCGTAAATTGTTTTCCTTCACATCACGTGACACGATATTCAGTTTGTACATGTACATCCTAAATATACAGAGTACACTTTTCATACATGATCTACCTTACAACGACGGACGTAATGCAACTTCAGCACTTGTTCAGTGCAGAGGTCAGTGAATCAAGTGTCATGCTGGAACCTTCTGTTGGACGTCGTCCATTTTAAACAATTAATTAACCTAACACACAAATTATATTTGAAGGGCATGTTTTTCAAGCAATCAAACGCACTGGTAAGTACAAAGGATCATTTTGAAATACTATAAGGACTTCTTTGATCAGTGGAGTCTGTGCAGCAAATTCGTCAGTCGTTTGTGTGGCATGGTAATGAGAAACTACGTACGTGCAATATGATTTGTTACATCGTATATTACTCGTTCCGTCGTTCCGTCGTTCCGCTATCGTTCCGCGTTTTACCAACGTCCGTTTAATTTCTCAGCACAAACTATTTTGTGTGTTATTTTGATGAATTATTGACATTTTGAAAATTAATAAAAGTCAAGCTTTTTTAATTTAGTTTTAAAACTTTAAATTTCAAAATTCAGGTCTGTACTTAAATTCAAAGATTCAGAAAAATTGTATTACCGTGTGGGACCTGAACTGAAACATTTTTAAGGCAGATTGTTTCATTCGAGTGCAACTTCAGCTTCTCGGAGTTTGATGTTAGCTTGCCATAATGGATACAAAGATGGCAGAAGGCTGAATTCCGCATTCCGTATTACATCAAGTAAGTCAAACTTTGGGCTTCTCCCCATCCATTCTACAGAGTACAGGGTCTGCTCAGGATTCCTTTAGTGGTTGAAAAATGTTTCCCCAGAAACCATTGCGAGATGGATCAGTTACACGGTAGATCATATAAATAGACTCAAATCAAAGAAGTACTCAAAATTCATGGCTTCGTATTCCATTTTTACTGGTAAATACCCAATTTTACATATCGTTGAAAACCTTTGAAAGGAAAACGAAGTGGAATTTTTTTAATTTGGAAAATGTGTGGTGGTCGGAAACAGAGAAAATTCTGCCAGTTGTGTTTGGGAATCCTGAGTGCCGGGCGGGTTTTCCGGCACCGACCACTGTGGGCAGAACCCTGATTCTAGGACCAATCCACTAGATGTCTTTCTGCGAATGGAATTTTCAGGGGGTTGACCTTAAATATAGAATGGACATAGCTTTAGCCCTAAAGATGGTGTTGGGTAGGTTTCAGCATATTGCAAGAACAAGAAATACATATTAAAACTGAACCAAGTTCCAGCCATTTTGGACTTCTAAAAACTAGACTAACCCTCTTTTGCTGTCGGACCATTTAATACCATTCAAGTGGTTTTGAATGATAGATAAACTATGCCAGCCTGAAATATGATACCATGAGGGAATGCATGTACACAGTACACACTTAGTTCTGTGCACAGTTGTGCCACAGTACACAACCTTGGCAGTCGAACGGTTTCAAGTGGTTGGTCAACTCACTGGAAATGTTGCCAAGAGTCACTGACAGTAGGAGGGCTAAAGCCAAGTTTTGCTTTTCCAGCTTTTAAATTTATTTTTCCAAGCCTAGGTATCATTTTATAAATTGATGCCTTTGGACCAGGCATGCAACTTTTCCTCGCATCAGCTGATTTCCTCTTTTTTTATTCTCAGTTTTACCATTCAAAATTGAAAAATACTAGATACAAAATCATTGAAATGTTGTAATTTCCTCTTTTTTGGTGAAGTTACAGTTGCATGCATGTTGGACAACTTTACAATATATTGAAAACATAACCTAAGTCAGTTTAGTAATATCTTGATGGGAGAATTTTTATAAATATGATTTGGCTGTCTAAATCGTTTTGTAATTTGAATTTTTAATAAAGCATACCGCAGCTATATAGTGGGCAAGAAATACAAATTGTGTTTGCATGTTAGTAGTGGATTACTTTGAAATATTACACTTTATATATAAGATTGGTTTTTATAATTTCAGTCATCTGTCGGAGAGGACACAATGGGATCACCCAGAGTTCATCAAAGCTCCACGGATGATGGGTAAGTGTTAAAAGTAAAACCCTCAACTCTTAAAGGGTTCTCTGGATCGGATCCTGTTTCCTTCCAGTACCACCTTACACGGCATTTGTAAGCCAGGCTTGAATTTCAAGATGGTCTCCTTTCTCCACAAGGGCATGGGCGGCTGTTGTGCATGTTGTGACTGCAAAGGTTTCATGAGACAAACAAATGTTTTGCTCTCAACTGCCAAATGGGAACGCGCACCATGTGAAAAAAAACGTGGCAAAATATCAGATCATAGCAGGATAGTGTGCGGGAAGAAACCTCCAAAATCATGCAACAACACAGAGACCCATTGATGCAAGGCAAACTCGTCTGTAGCGATGAGGTCATTGGTACCCAATATTTTCCCAAGTACCTTGCAGTAGTGTATTACACCTGTTCATTTGGCACTGTGCATTCCTGGAACCAATTTAACTCCTCAGGAGTATGCAGCTCCGGCAACCAAATGGACGCTTAGATTTCTAGTTAATTCACATCAACAATCTCTCTACCCTCGCAGGTACCTACTTACTCCTGGCTGATGAGACCAATTATATTCTGTCTCTATATTTTATAGTTGCTAATTAAACTTTTAGGTTTGGACTTGACTAAAGTAAAGGTCTGAAAAGGTATACATGTATGTCTAGAAAAATACTAAAATTTTTTAGGTCACTGACTCGATGCTTAAATTACTGGGCTGTGGTCCATCCATTGGGTATTTCAGGCCCTGATATAAAGCACATAGTATCTGGAGACCCTTTAAAAAAGTGCCAGTGAAAGGAAAACATCACAAGTAAAGCTCTTTCTCAAGACGATAGTCGAAAAAAAGAAAGATGCCCTTTAAAGTTAAGTCTGGCAAGTTAAGTCTGGCAAGACGTGGTGTACATCTTCAGGGCTAGAATTTGGGCTTGTAGCTCAAACTTTTTACGAACCGGAATTTAGAGTACAAGACCAGAATTGAAGTGAGGAGAAAAAATGCCAACACAGATTAATAATTGAACTGTTTGAATTTTGAAAAAGCACTTGGAGAAGATTGATATCATTTGTATATTATGGGTAAGTAAGCTTCGATAATCAACAGAATTGTGTTTATCAGACTGAAAGTCAACATTTTAACACAAACACAAGATCGCCGGACTTGTCCAGACATGAGTTTACCGGCCCGATGCTAAAATCACTGGCCTCGGGCCAGTGATCAAGTGTCAAATTTGAGACCTGACCTTGTAATTCAACACTTACCCTAAGACTCTGATGCTAATCATGTAGTGATTTTAATTTTGTTTTATGTACGTGTAGATGAAAGGGGCAACATCCAGCTAGCATCTTACAGAGCAGCCATGAAGATCAGGACGCTCCAAAAAGTCATCAACTGTAAGTATTTATATGTTAAAGAGGGAGGGAAATGACCAATTCAATTAAGTGATGTTCTCATTTTCCAATAGATAGAGTCCTCATGTGAAAAAGTTACAAGTCTCTAACCTCACCTTAAAGTGGTGTAAATTGCCATTGTATTCGATACCCTTCCAGTGCAAAATTTGTCAGCATCCAAAACATCCGATGGCATCATTCTGAGAAAAATGGGTCTCTGCTTTTTTGTACGGGAATGTTTTGGTTCATAACTGACTTTCTAGAGTATTCTTCAGTTAAACCGGCCTTGAATTTGATCTTTTGACTGACGAAAAAATCGTCCTTTGGAATGTGAAGATTCATTAGCTGTTGAAATCCAATGATGTCACGTTTCAAATTTCGCTCTAAAAAAGTCAGTTATGCACCAAAACATCCCCTTACAAAGATTTTTCTAATTTTGAAAATGGCTTTTTAAAAAGAAGATCTCTCTCTTTGCAGTACATGTGGTAGAGTTGTCCACAATCACATCGGTGTTTGAGCATTTCGGGTTTAACAACCCCAGCAACATGGTCATGAACGTCCGTCAACTGCAAGACGTACTCTATGAGGTGTTCTACACAACTCAGTGTCGAGGATGGAGCTCCATTGATGTCGATACCAGCACTGACCTGATGGTCAACTGGACTCTTAATCTATTTGACATGTGAGTATAGTGACACAATAACGCTTCCCAGGTTGCATCGTAAACTTGGGTGTGATCCCTGGCTACACGGCAGTTAACGGTTGCATGGCTTCTGACTGGCACCCCTAAACAAAGATATTGACAAAATAGGGAGACCGCCAATATAGGGCTAGATAGCTCAGTTGGTAAAGCGCCGGTACGTTAATCCGGAGGTCGTTGGTTCAAATCCCGCTCTAGTCAATTTTTCTTTGTTCAACCCCAAACTATTTGAAATTTACCCAGTCAGTTTCCCTTGTGGTTCATTACTTGACACAATAACATTCTGACAAAAAAATCCTCCTTAGAATGTAAAGATACATTTGTTGTTGAGATCCAATGATGTCACGTTTCAAATTTCACTCTGACAAAGTCAGTTATGAACCAAAACACTGTGGGTTCGAATCCCACCCGAGTAATATGCCTGTGGATTTTTTTCCCCAGAACTCGGGAAGTACTGAATATACAGTGCTTTACACACATCGGTGAAAGTGCTGCTGTTGTCTGAAAGGCAAGTAAGAGCTGCAGCCAAACCTAGCCAAAGATCATGTCTAAACTAAGCAGTTCCAGCTGTGTTGTTGTTTGAAAGGCAAGTCAGAGCTGCAGCCAAACATAGCCAAAGATCATGTCTAGCCAAAGCAGTTACAGCTGTAAGCCATTGGCTGAAAAGCTTGGCTGATAAACAGTTGTGGAGCAATTTAAATCAACTTTCAAATCTCACAACAACTGTATATGTAAATGATTAAGAGTTACAAGTTTTACAAGTGTTATTGTTAAATTTATAATTTGTACACTTTTTTATTATTATTGAATTTTTTTAAATTTTGATTACATTTACAGAGTGATTGTGAAAATGTAGGCTTTTTTAAAAATTTATTTACACTTGGACAATTTGATGCAGTGTATACATGGCCTAGTGGGATTTGGAGTAGTGTGTGGCAAAAAAATGCAACAATACAGTCAACTAGTATAGTATGTAACAACACTGTAATGATACGATTTAGCACCCACCTTGGGTGCATGATAAAGGACTGTATACCTGGTGCTTTCCAAGTCCTGCGGAAAAAAAAACACCGGCTACTCAGCTGGGATTCGAACCCTCAACCACTGCATTCTAGAGTAGATGTCATAACAACTAGACCACTCAGCGTGCCTGGTGACAAGAGCCAAATTCAAATAAGTCTAAATTTTAAGACACTGATTCAAATCCCCCCAAAACAGTGTGAAAAGACCAACCACCCACTACCTTGTATAGTCCAATACAGTCGTCTAAAAGTTCATTATAACTTTCAAAATTTAGTCTGAGTATTTCATTCGTTTGAACTTTTCAGCATCTTAAATAGTTATATGTATTGGAAGCAAATAAAGTTTATCTGTAAGAATAATAACATGGATTTATTACTGACATTGTAATTATTTCACTCTTTTCAACTATTCTCTCTATAAGAAAATTAAATAAAATTGACAAGAACTTTTTCAAATAATTCCCAATTTATATTTGGTGAACTTGTTCCAGTACGCTAGGGTCATTTTCATAAAGTAAACATGCCAGGCTGTGCCCACGGTTGCTGCGACTGCGGTAGATATACAGCAAGAAGAATGTTTAAACATTATTTCGATCTTTTTCAAATTTGTTTTGACCCCACCCACCCACCCACCCACCCACCAACCCTAAAATATTGATAGACTATTTGTCTATACACTTAAAGAACAAAGTGATGCCTCAAATAAAGCAGATATTTTAGATCAATGCTCTCCCAGCTCAGGAGTTTTCAATGGCTTTTCCTGGCTTCCAGCATGCAACTTTGTAGTTGAGGACATTTTTGCCATCTCGCATCAGGCACGGTAGCCTAGGGGCTATCGAAACAAGGTTGACACATAAGAGATATAGCACAGACTTTACAGAAGATCTGGTAGAGACTGATGGGTATTATTTCCGTTAAAATGGACATTTCTCCTATTTTAATTTTAACTTAACATACATCAATTGGGGAGGGGGGAAGGTGGTCGACCATGCACCTTTAGTTATGCCACTGTTTGGAGGTACCAGGTTCAAATCTTACCCTGAACTCAATGTTACTAAATATGGACGTGCAAGGGTGGCTGCGACTATTAAAGAAAAAGTTTTAATTAACAAATTACATTTTAAAACACCCTATTATTTATATATATATATATATATATATATATTTTTTTTTAGAAGCAAGATTTTAAGCTTCTGAATTTAAACATTTTTTCCTGATAAAACTCTCTTTATAAAATTCCACTATAGGGGAACTGACACTTCCCCAGTTAAAATGATTGTTTGGTCAAGGATGTGGACTTTGTTTTGTTATGCAAATTATTTTCTGAAATCTTGGGCGTAAGATCACTTGGTTCGTTTTGAGCATTTTTATGATCAATTGTGCTTTATTTTTCTTTATTCATTGTATTTATTTTTTAACTTTTACTGTTCACTTAATTTTTTTGTTTTTTAACTTCAGATAAAAAGCAAATCTGTCCATGACCAAATAATGATGAGTTGTTCAATGAGAACACATTTGTTTCGTTATGCACATTGTTTGTGAAAGCCGTTGCAAGTTCACGTGACACATGCAGGACATCGCACCGCCGTTTTTAAAGACAAACTGACTGCGTCAACACAAAAATTTCAAGTTTTTCACCAAGTTTTAAGGACACCTACCACAAAAGTGTGAAGGTGAGTTGCTTACTTGATGTGATAATGATGGTTTTATTTTATAAGAGTTTCACACAAAGATTTTAAAGACTGTGGGGGGGGGGGTAACTTTTTGAAGTTCCAACTCTGAACTAGAGCGTGTGCTGGGAAGTGTATTGGTCGGACACATTGACAAGTGTAGGCTCATCAGTTGCACTGCACTGACGTCCTGGGTATAACACTTCTCTGAACAGAATTTCAACAAATGTTTGTGTTGCATTGTTTTTACCCGATTTAAGAAGCTGAAATTTCGTTCATATATTCTTCATTTCCATAACTGTGTACTCTCATGACAATCGCACCGTTCTGAAATGCCCTCTAGCATTCAATGTTTCTTAGCTGTATTGAAGCACGAAAAGTAACGAGATATTGAACACTACAAGCCTGTAAAATGGAAAAGATATGACTGCTTGTGTGTCACAAGGATTGTGCGCTGTGTACATCGTGATCACAATGTGGTTTGCGTTTCGCAGAGTGAAATTTTTAAAAATTATCCGAACTGAAAAAATGTAAGCGTGTAACTAGACGATCAGTCTGGTAACCGTGTAACCTTGCTAATGATGTAATTAATTTAGCCTCTCCCTAATTTTTCAACCTTTTATGTCTCTCTCCCTTTTTTTTTCTTCTTTTTTTCGTGAAGCTACAGACACGCCAGATGAAGTCTAACTCTCCAAAAGTAGATGTATCATGCAAGATTGAACAATGTCTTCTCCATCAACAGGTAAATTTATGAACAACCAGTAATTTGAGATGCACCAAGAGATTTTGGACAGTTTGATGATATAAGGCTTGGAAGAATATTATGTATAAACATGTTTAAACAATTTTTTTAAATTTTTTTTGCAGTTTATTTAGGCTAGCTACAGACATGCCATTGTCATGAAGTCTACCTCACCAAAACTAGATGCATGATGCAAATGCGGAGTGGCTTCAAGTTTCAACAATGTCTTCTCCATCAACAAGTAAATTTGAGATGAGATCATGAGATTTTGAACAATTCAAGATACTAGGCTTTGAGAAAAATCTGCACAACTTTTTTTCTGTAGTTATAAGCTCTTATAGCCAGAAATTATGAAACTTTTCCAGACTCACCTGCAGGATTGATTTTCAGAATTCCTTTTTTGTTCAGAATATCGTTGTCACAATGAAGCCATGTTTTAAAGACAACATCTGTTCTCATAAAATGCACTGGTTTTTTTTTTTGAGAAAATGTGAATTTTTTCACTGTGATATGGCCAAACCTTGGCCTTAAGTCTTACCTCCCATGTAGAATACAATGGTGGCAGCGTATCGATTTCATGTAATCTTTGTTTATCTTGCAAAAAGGACTGGAATTGGGTAATGCACAAAAATCTACAGGCACAGGGAGATTTACAGCTCGATCCTCTTTTCCCTCTTTGTTACGTGGCAAACAAAGCGTAACACGGTGTGCGCATGTTACTGTGCACGCAACACAACGGATTGTCTATGTGTGTTTACGTGTCTGCCAAAGGTGTGTGTTTACGTGTCTGCCAAAGGTATCCCTGGAAACCATGGAGTTTGTTGAACTTCACGTCTTTCTCGATTAAAAACGCTCATCAATTTCAGTTTAGATATTGCCATTCAGGCAAATCAGATTTCAGGCAAATTAAGGTAAACGTACTTTTGTCGAATAAAAAAAATAAAAAAAATAACTGTTTTAAAACTCAAGTCAATCTGGATGGCTAATAAGGTTTCATGGACAGGAGCAAAATGATACCACCATGGGGAGAGCAAGCTCATTCCAGCTTTCTTATTTTCGTGCACCTCTTTCTCACCTCTTTGTAAATGTTTTCTTAAATATTTAAATTTTCATAGCATTAGAAAAACTGATGTCCCACAACCAAGTGTGTAGCAAATAACTTTTACTTCAATCATGGAGGCTTCAGAGTTTGAGGAGAGCAACTCATGAAGGAAACAATGAATGTCTTTTAGGCATTCTACACATCAAGAAATCATGAGTAAATAACTTAATGGTATTATTAGGAAGATTTTAGACATGTTAATTAGTGATGTCAAGTACAAACCGATGCTATTATTACAAGTACAAAAATGTTGTAAAAGGTAAGCTCACCATTTGCAACCAAGCACACATTGTGTGTATTTTGAAATCATGAAGTTGGAGATCTATAAGCAATGTGCTTCAACCAAATTTAAAAAAAAGTTTAGTTTTTATATTTCATTTTGAAAGTGACAAGGTTCACCACATTCATTATCTTTCAGATTGTAGAGAAAATGCTCTTTATGGTGATATGAAAATCTAAAATCAGTCCCTGGGTAAGTTTTTGACCTTTTCATGGGTGTTTCACATTACTATGGTAAATTCCAAAAAGTTTAGGGTTTTCTAGATATCAGGTCATTGATTAATTAAAATCAAAACCATGAATGTACACAGAATTTCTGAAGAAAATTCTTTGTGATAGTTTCTTGACATAAAATACCTAAATTGATGACAGTTTTACTGGTTAAGTAGAATGAATGTACTTTTGCGAAAAGCACTAAATTATTTCCCTTAAATTACCTTTTTAAAAAGCATAATATTTTTTAAATCTTTCTATCGGAATCGATGGTCCTAAAATATTTTTATCCCTACAATGCCACCATGTGCAAGTTAACATTACACAAAATTGGAAAAAGCAAAACTAGCACAAAATCTGTGACAAAACATTAATAATTGTGATTTCGGGTTAAATGAAATTTAAACTCGCGCTTAAAAATTAAGTTTCCTCTTTTTTTCACAGTAAAATTATTGTTTTTACACTAATGTTAAAATTATTTTGTTTATTGTATGATGTTTGGAGTTGTCAAATAAAATGATTCTATAAATGTAGCAAGAAATCTGTTGTGTTCCCTTACTTTGTGTGGTATTATTGAACAAATTATGTGTTTGGCTACAAGTATTAAGCAGACACAGAGCGTAATTAACGCAAGTTAATTAAAATAACAAACCCGACTTGAGCCCCACACACAAAAATTATGTAACAAAATCCAACTTTGCGCGAATAAAATAAACTGGTCCCATTCAGTACACCAGTTCATATAATCCAGTGATATGCCTATATGAGTAGACTGGAAATCCAACAAAGATGGCTGCAGCAAATAGAGTTTATAATCACGTTAGCAAAAAAGTATAATTCCCTTTAGAATTTGTATGTACCATAGCTTCTTTAATTGCAAGGGAGCAATTCCTTCAGTACAATTTGAACTGTTCCTTTACATCAATTCAACTCGCACAGTAAAGTCCCTTGAACCTATTCCCACTTAACAACCAGCCTCTCAACATGGCCCAGTCTGATACCTTTCCTGACCATGCCTATTCCCTGCTAGCTATTGCCAAGCATGACTACATAGCCCATCCCCCTATCTTCAAATCCAACCACCCAGCATAATTGTCCCAACCTCTAGTCCTCTACCCAGCTTGATCTTACCCATGTCCAACCATGCAGCTACACCCAAACATAACGACTACTAGTTCATCACCTCTACCCTCGAATCCAACCACCCATCAACCTCACCATCCCCTGGCCCCATGTCCTAGTCCTCTACCCAGCTTTATCATACTCATGTCCAACCGGCCACACCCAAACATAACGACTACCAGTTCATCACCCCTACCCTCAAATGTAACCACCCAGCATCCTCTCATCCCCATGCCCTAGTCCTCTACCAAGCTTGATCATACCCGTGTCTAACCAGCCACACCCAAACATAATGACTACTAGTTCATCACCCCTACTCTCAAATCCAACCACCCAGAACCTCCTATCTCCATGCCCTAGCTCACTACACAGCTTGATCATACCCATGTCCAACCATGCAGCCACACCCAAACATAACAACCGCTAATTCATCACCCCAAACCTCAAATCCAACCATCCATCAACCTCCCATCCCCTGGCCCCATGGCAGAGTCCACTACCCAGCTTGATCATACCCATGTCCAACCATGCAGCCACACCTAAACATAACGACTTACATCACCCCTACCCTCAAATCCAACAATCCATCAACCTCCCATCCCCTGGCCCCATCGCAGAGTCGTCAAACCATCTTGATCATGCCCATGTCCAGCCAACCAAATCCCCGCATTTAGACTAGTCCACCACCCCTACCTCCAACTGACTACCCATCAATTTGCTAGTCCTTTGCACAAGTCATCTTCCCATCTTTATCATCCAATGCCTTGCCACCCATCACCCCAGTATGATGACTACTAGTACGTCTCCCCTACCTTAATCCAAAGCCGATATCCCAACCAGCCCAGCCCACTGTCCGACCGACTGTCCAGCAACATCACAGCCCATCATCCCTACCATCCACCCTACCCTAACCCCAAGCCCTCATCCCAACCAGCCCAGCCCACTGTCTGACCGACTGTCCAGCAACATCACAGCCCATCCCCCCTAACATCCCCCCTACCCTAACCCCAAGCCGCCATCCCAACCAGCCCAGCCCACTGTCCGACCGACTGTCCAGCAACATCACAGCCCATCACCCCTGCCATCACCCCTACCATCACCCAGGCCCTCATCCCACACCAGCCCAGTCACCCACATCCACCGCTCCCAACAGCCCAGCCCACAGTCCACCACCCCAGCACATCCGCCATCACTCCACCATCCACCCTAACTAAACCCCAAGCCGTCATCCCAACCAGCCCAGCCCACGTCGACCACTGTCCAGTCAACATCACAGCCCCTCATCCCTACAATCCCCCTACCATCACCCCAAGCCCTCATCCCAACCAGCCCAGCCCACTGTCCGACTGACTGTCCAGCAACATCACAGCCCATCATCCCTACCATCCCCCCTACCCTTACCCCAAGCCGTCATCCCAACCAGCCCAGCCCACTGTCGGACCGACTGTCCAGCAACATCACAGCCCATCATCCCTACCATCCACCCTACCCTAACCCCAAGCCGTCATCCCAACCAGCCCAGCCCACTGTCTGACCAACTGTCCAGCAACATCACAGCCCATCATCCCTACCATCCCCCCTACCATCACCCCAAGCGGTCATCTCAACCAGCCCAGCCCACTGTCCGACCATTTGTCCAGCAACATCACAGCCCATCATCCCTACTATCCCCCCTACCCTAACCCCAAGCCCTCATCCAAACCAGCCCAGCCCAATGTCTGACCGACTGTCCAGCAACACCACAGCCCATCATCCCTACCATCCCCCTACCCTAACCCAAAGCCATCATCCCAACCAGCCCAGCCCACTGTCCGACCGACTGTCCAGCAACATCACGGCCCATCAACCTCCCAGGCCCCTTAGCACTTAGAAATTTCACTCCCCAACCTTCAAGGTCCTTGGTCAACACTCAGATCATCTAAAAATCCAAGTGTATAGCCAGGGAAAATATTTTCAGAACATTTTTCAAATTTAGGCCATTCTAATATTCATCAGGTCAAAAACCGTTAAATTTTCATGAAAGCTCAGTTAAAAATGACAAAAAATTAAAAAAAAGTTATTTTTTACTGGTAAAAAGGGGTTCTGCCAGAATTTGAACCCCTTGAGCTCACAGCTCCAGAATTCCGGGAGATGTGAGCTAGCCCGCTGCGCCAAATTGCCGCTTAAAAAAAAATGCTCGGAACTAATTAATAAAATTTAGCATGGTTAGGTCAAATAAAAAAAAAAAAGAAAATGGCGAACTGTTTGTTGGTTTCCGTTCAAAAAAAGTTTATTCAAACCATTCTAATAAGAGCAAAAAAATGTACAGGTAATTATACCAAATTTGTTTCGCAAATAAACTTAGACTACAAACCTTAATAAGTCGCTTAACATTAAAAACTACAGAATAAATAATACAAAATATTTAACAGAGTAATAGACTTTATATGCACATTATGTCATTTGAGTAGGGTGCCCTCAACTAGAGGTCAAATGCCCATTGGCCCATCTACTGCGACGCGCATACATGCAGGTACGTTTTCCATTGTTTCGTCATCATTTTACCTCTATGGCGTCTATTGGTCTTTTATTTTTAGTACTGCTAAACAGCTGCTTGTGTTCCTCATAACAAAATATATATAGAGGTAAGATTCACATTATCTCAAAATGAACAAATTACACTATTTCTACTTTACAATGCTTTTAAAGGTTATTCAGAATTGGTAGAGCTGACAAAATAGTCCCATGCAGTATTTATGTTTTGTGTGATTAACTATATACATGAAATAACAAACCTGTAAAAATGTGGGCTAAATCCTTTGTGTGAGTCAGGAGAGAATAGTACTTTTCAGCACCGAACACATTGTCCTTAAGTTTTGTTGTAATACCCGAAATCAGCTGTCCCGATTTTTTAGGTTTTCAGCTGCAGTTTTCTAGAGTATGACTTCATTTTGGAAGGAAATATTTCACAGAAAAAGTTTTAGTATGAACTTCATAATCAGTAGGCTTTCAGAATACAATTAAACAGTGATGTTTTTTATCCTTTCCTGTATAATGCCTTTAAAGCATTAAAACACTAATTATTCCCTATAAAACATATCAGAATATTGCATTCTCTCATCAAGTTGCCCTGATCCCCTGATATTACTTCATCAGAGTTTAAAGGCAGGGTGTACTTTTGGTAAATATTCCACAAGTTAATGTCCATAAAAACTTGCTTGATAAAGAGCAATGGAGAGCTGTTGATACTATACACACATTGTTAGAAATGACCCCTTTGATCGAAGTAATGTAGTTTTAGAGAAAGAGGTAGTTTTTCACCCAGAAATTTGAATCTGAGAAAGGCTTCAGGCATGAAGCTTTCTCAAAGCACATACTTCTATGTAACACTTCTATTAACAAGGGCATTATTTTCTTGCAACTTTGATAACCAATTGAGCCCAATTTTCACAGGTTTATTTTATACACCCCAAGTGTCGATGCTGGACAACTACCAAAAGTATACAATGCCTTCAATATACACTGTATTTATTTCAATTTATAAAATGAGAACCTCTGTAAACTACACAGTGCTTGCATTGCAAGTGCTTTATATGAACTATTATATACTTCAGTATTCATAGCATAATGTATATTTAGAAATTTCATTTGGTCACTACATAGAGGGCGCTACCACATATCTAGCTGTCATTTTATTCATTCTTGATGAAACCACCCTCCTGCAAATAGCCCATGAATAAGAGATTTCTTAAAGTTATTTTTCTTATACACAGTAACAATGTTTTTTTATCATCAAAGATTACTTTAACTTCATTTCTTTATCCCC
>JASTWB010000395.1:0-19616 GCA_032158295.1 Pycnopodia helianthoides | reverse complement strand
AGATGAAAATGTTGGCAGCTTGACCTCTAGAGTGGTCTTTTGCATATAAGATCTTCTCTTGAAATCGTACACTTTCTAACTTAACTGTTGAAGCTTGTTAAACCCTATCAATATTTGAAGTTGTTGATATTTCCTTATTGAATCAAGTTTTATATCAGTGGGATTTTGTTTGAATTTTTTGTTGCACCTGAGAAAGTACAGGCTCTTTGAGTTATTGACCTTCACTTATAGTTTGGAGACTTTCAGATCATAACATATGCGCCGCAGGCTGATGGAACCACATTTAAAGTGTCTTTTTGTGTTGTTATGATAACAAGCCCAGTCTGTTCTGTGAGGTTTGCATCACTGGACCGCTAGGCCACAACACGCCACTAATTATTGTAGAAACAGGACAAGGGATGATTGCATAGTCAGATTATGGGTCAGGCTCAATCCAGATTGGATTTCGAGCAGCAGAGGCAAACTTATAATTTCAAAATCTGTTGGAGTTAAGTAACCAAGTGTAGAAAAAACTTGAATTGGTCAGTAGTGGTCACTGATCTCTGGTCAGTCCCTCCTGCTACCAATTACCCACTTGTCACTTGTGTGCACAAACCATTCTACCTTTTGCCACAGTCCTAAAAAAAAAAATACACTTACAAAATCTGTGTCTGCAGTTTCTTCCCAGAACATAATTATTTGCAAACTTTTTATATGTGTTCTTCTGAATTGTCTTTGTCCAGTAGGCACAGCTTTTTCTTCAAATGTTTGTGCTGTATGTGTCGCCTCTACATCCCATGGCTCATGAAAAGGTACAGTTGAGTATTATTAAACGTGTAATACAGGTAGCTCTGGTAGAAGAGACAGTTTGTGACCTAAATCAAAAGTTCAGTTTTCGGGAAGTTTCTTCTTCCCCATATCGTTTCTGACGGTAGTCAGCTTGAAAAGCCCTATGGAATTTGCCCCTTGTTCCGGGGCTTGAACTTGGTTGGGAAATCCACAGGAATGCAGGGCTTGCATGTTGCCTACAATATGCAGTAACCACTAGTAAGACCAGAATTTCTGTTACAAGACCAGAATCAAAGAGAGAAATCCATTATCTACACAGTTTAAATGTAAACTGTTTTTATCTGAACAAGCACTGACGCAAAAGTGATTTCATTTCTTTTATGGGTGGGTAGTTCAAAAACAGAGTTGGAAGATATTTAGCAGATTGAGTCAAAGTTAACATTGGATTTTATATCTTTCTTCCTCAAGTAACTACTTCGTGATGTACATTACATGTATTTTTCGGGTCTGCGTTCCAAATCAAAATGATGGCCTTTGCTCCTGCAGGGTTATGATGTTGCTTGCCACTCGTCAGAATTTAGTGTGTGAGGGCTGAATTTAATTTCTGATCAGACACTTTGGTCTGTGTCTAGCTGTTTGCTGGAGGTGATTTTACCCCGCAAACCAGCTCATTTACACTGCCAAAGAACTGTTTTTTGCCATCCTTAGAGCAGCCAACTCTCCCTGTTTCTGCGAAAATAAATCCATCTTTCCATGTTCAGATAAACAAATTTGAAAATCTCCCCAATTATTTTAGGTTTTCCCCCATGTTCTTCATAACGCCCAATTTATTGTAGAAAAATTTCCTTGACTGCAAGATGAAAATGTTGGCAGCTTGACCTAGAGTGGTCTTTTGCATATAAGATCTTCTCTTGAAATCGTACACTTTCTAACTTAACTGTTGAAGCTTGTTAAACCCTATCAATATTTGAAGTTGTTGATATTTTCCTTATTGAATCAAGTTTTATATCAGTGGGATTTTGTTTGAATTTTTTGATTGCACCTGAGAAAGTACAGGCTCTTTGAGTTATTGACCTTCACTTATAGTTTGGAGACTTTCAGATCATAACATATGCGCCGCAGGCTGATGGAACCACATTTAAAGTGTCTTTTTGTGTTGTTATGATAACAAGCCCAGTCTGTTCTGTGAGGTTTGCATCACTGGACCGCTAGGCCACAAACACGCCACTAATTATTGTAGAACAGGACAAGGGATGATTGCATAGTCAGATTATGGGTCAGGCTCAATCCAGATTGGATTTCGAGCAGCAGAGGCAAACTTATAATTTCAAAATCTGTTGGAGTTAAGTAACCAAGTGTAGAAAAAACTTGAATTGGTCAGTAGTGGTCACTGATCTCTGGTCAGTCCCTCCTGCTACCAATTACCCACTTGTCACTTGTGTGCACAAACCATTCTACCTTTTGCCACAGTCCTAAAAAAAAAAATACACTTACAAAATCTGTGTCTGCAGTTTCTTCCCAGAACATAATTATTTGCAAACTTTTTATATGTGTTCTTCTGAATTGTCTTTGTCCAGTAGGCACAGCTTTTTCTTCAAATGTTTGTGCTGTATGTGTCGCCTCTACATCCCATGGCTCATGAAAAGGTACAGTTGAGTATTATTAAACGTGTAATACAGGTAGCTCTGGTAGAAGAGACAGTTTGTGACCTAAATCAAAAGTTCAGTTTTCGGGAAGTTTCTTCTTCCCATATCGTTTCTGACGGTAGTCAGCTTGAAAAGCCCTATGGAATTTGCCCCTTGTTCCGGGGCTTGAACTTGGTTGGGAAATCCACAGGAATGAGGGCTTGCATGTTGCCTACAATATGCAGTAACCACTAGTAAGACCAGAATTTCTGTTACAAGACCAGAATCAAAGAGAGAAATCCATTATCTACACAGTTTAACATGTAAACTGTTTTTATCTGAACAAGCACTGACGCAAAAGTGATTTCATTTCTTTTATGGGGTGGGTAGTTCAAAAACAGAGTTGGAAGATATTTAGCAGATTGAGTCAAAGTTAACATTGGATTTTATATCTTTCTTCCTCAAGTAACTACTTCGTGATGTACATTACATGTATTTTTCGGGTCTGCGTTCCAAATCAAAATGATGGCCTTTGCTCTGCAGGGTTATGATGTTGCTTGCCACTCGTCAGAATTTAGTGTGTGAGGGCTGAATTTAATTTCTGATCAGACACTTTGGTCTGTGTCTAGCTGTTTGCTGGAGGTGATTTTACCCGCAAACCAGCTCATTTACACTGCCAAAGAACTGTTTTTTGCCATCCTTAGAGCAGCCAACTCTCCCTGTTTCTGCGAAAATAAATCCATCTTTCCATGTTCAGATAAACAAATTTGAAAATCTCCCCAATTAATTTAGGTTTTCCCCATGTTCTTCATAACGCCCAATTTATTGTAGAAAAAATCCTTGACTGCAAGATGAAAATGTTGGCAGCTTGACCTTAGAGTGGTCTTTTGCATATAAGATCTTCTCTTGAAATCGTTACACTTTCTAACTTAACTGTTGAAGCTTGTTAAACCCTATCAATATTTGAAGTTGTTGATATTTTCCTTATTGAATCAAGTTTTATATCAGTGGGATTTTGTTTGAATTTTTTGTTGGACCTGAGAAAGTACAGGCTCTTTGAGATATTGACCTTCACTTATAGTTTGGAGACTTTCAGATCATAACATATGCGCCGCAGGCTGATGGAACCACATTTAAAGTGTCTTTTTGTGTTGTTATGATAACAAGCCCAGTCTGTTCTGTGAGGTTTGCATCACTGGACCGCTAGGCCACAACACGCCACTAATTATTGTAGAACAGGACAAGGGATGATTGCATAGTCAGATTATGGGTCAGGCTCAATCCAGATTGGATTTCGAGCAGCAGAGGCAAACTTATAATTTCAAAATCTGTTGGAGTTAAGTAACCAAGTGTAGAAAAAACTTGAATTGGTCAGTAGTGGTCACTGATCTCTGGTCAGTCCCTCCTGCTACCAATTACCCACTTGTCACTTGTGTGCACAAACCATTCTACCTTTTGCCACAGTCCTAAAAAAAAAAATACACTTACAAAATCTGTGTCTGCAGTTTCTTCCCAGAACATAATTATTTGCAAACTTTTTATATGTGTTCTTCTGAATTGTCTTTGTCCAGTAGGCACAGCTTTTTCTTCAAATGTTTGTGCTGTATGTGTCGCCTCTACATCCCATGGCTCATGAAAAGGTACAGTTGAGTATTATTAAACGTGTAATACAGGTAGCTCTGGTAGAAGAGACAGTTTGTGACCTAAATCAAAAGTTCAGTTTTCGGGAAGTTTCTTCTTCCCATATCGTTTCTGACGGTAGTCAGCTTGAAAAGCCCTATGGAATTTGCCCCTTGTTCCGGGGCTTGAACTTGGTTGGGAAATCCACAGGAATGCAGGGCTTGCATGTTGCCTACAATATGCAGTAACCACTAGTAAGACCAGAATTTCTGTTACAAGACCAGAATCAAAGAGAGAAATCCATTATCTACACAGTTTAACATGTAAACTGTTTTTATCTGAACAAGCACTGACGCAAAAGTGATTTCATTTCTTTTATGGGGTGGGTAGTTCAAAAACAGAGTTGGAAGATATTAGCAGATTGAGTCAAAGTTAACATTGGATTTTATATCTTTCTTCCTCAAGTAACTACTTCGTGATGTACATTACATGTATTTTTCGGGTCTGCGTTCCAAATCAAAATGATGGCCTTTGCTCCTGCAGGGTTATGATGTTGCTTGCCACTCGTCAGAATTTAGTGTGTGAGGGCTGAATTTAATTTCTGATCAGACACTTTGGTCTGTGTCTAGCTGTTTGCTGGAGGTGATTTTACCCCGCAAACCAGCTCATTTACACTGCCAAAGAACTGTTTTTTTGCCATCCTTAGAGCAGCCAACTCTCCTGTTTCTGCGAAAATAAATCCATCTTTCCATGTTCAGATAAACAAATTTGAAAATCTCCCCAATTAATTTAGGTTTTCCCCATGTTCTTCATAACGCCCAATTTATTGTAGAAAAAATCCTTGACTGCAAGATGAAAATGTTGGCAGCTTGACCTGAGAGTGGTCTTTTGCATATAAGATCTTCTCTTGAAATCTTTACACTTTCTAACTTAACTGTTGACACTATGAAAATCTTCGTCTTGAAAATGGAGTGAAATCCCTTTTCTCTTGAAATTGTTAATTCTCCCTTTTCACCTTGTTTTCATGGAGTTCTTTTCTAACTAGCCAGAGCCTAAGTGTTTCACGTTGTTTTCACTTTGCTGTACTGCTGAAAACAGCCAAGGCTATTTTGGGTGTCTGTATAAAGTGTGGTTTAATTCAAGGAGTATTCACCAAGTTTTCAAGGTGTCCTTGGTATGAATACAACTGGATAGATTACTGTTTAATGAGGGGAAGTCAACCTAATATGGTTTATTGGTCAGCCATTTGGGTTCACCTTGTTTCAGGTCATCAGTATACTGGTCAGCACAGTGTGCATAGACTAATAATTACATTTTGGAGTAGAGCACGATAGCATGGCTAATCACCCCATGAGACTATGGAGTGGGGGGAAGTGGGAAAATGACATTCCAGAGAATTATCTACCAATTAAAGAGTTCTAGGCTCTGATGCAGAGCATTCCGTGAAATCAGGGTGAAATTCATTCAGGCCAGTAAATGGTCTGGAGACTCTTTTTTCAAGGTGGTTTAAGGGAACTGCAATTCCCTTAAAGCATGGTGAAAGAGAAGAAACTCCTTGAATTTCAGCCAAATCCTGCACTTCACTGAGATTTCACCGTGGTTTCACAGCAAAGATTTTCATAGTGTGAAGCTTGTTAAACCCTATCAATATTTGAAGTTGTTGATATTTTCCTTATTGAATCAAGTTTTATATCAGTGGGATTTTGTTTGAATTTTTTGTTGGACCTGAGAAAGTACAGGCTCTTTGAGTTATTGACCTTCACTTATAGTTTGGAGACTTTCAGATCATAACATATGCGCCGCAGGCTGATGGAACCACATTTTAAAGTGTCTTTTTGTGTTGTTATGATAACAAGCCCAGTCTGTTCTGTGAGGTTTGCATCACTGGACCGCTAGGCCACAACACGCCACTAATTATTGTAGAACAGGACAAGGGATGATTGCATAGTCAGATTATGGGTCAGGCTCAATCCAGATTGGATTTCGAGCAGCAGAGGCAAACTTATAATTTCAAAATCTGTTGGAGTTAAGTAACCAAGTGTAGAAAAAACTTGAATTGGTCAGTAGTGGTCACTGATCTCTGGTCAGTCCCTCCTGCTACCAATTACCCACTTGTCACTTGTGTGCACAAACCATTCTACCTTGACTTGCCACAGTCCTAAAAAAAAAAATACACTTACAAAATCTGTGTTTGCAGTTTCTTCCCAGAACATAATTATTTGCAAACTTTTTATATGTGTTCTTCTGAATTGTCTTTGTCCAGTAGGCACAGCTTTTTCCTCAAATGGTTGTGCTGTCTGTGTCGCCTCTACATCCATGGCTCATGAAAAGGTACAGTTGAGTATTATTAAACGTGTAATACAGGTAGCTCTGGTAGAAGAGACAGTTTGTGACCTAAATCAAAAGTGCAGTTTTCGGGAAGTTTCTTCTTCCCCATATCGTTTCTGACTGTAGTCAGCTTGAAAAGCCTATGGAATTTGCCCCTTGTTCCAGGACTTGAACTTGGTTGGGAAATCCACAAGAATAGAGGGCTTGCATGTTGCCTACAATATGCAGTAACCACTAGTAAGACCAGAATTTCTGTTACAAGACCAGAATCAAAGAGAGAAATCCATTATCTACACAGTTTAACATGTAAACTGTTTTTATCTGAACAAGCACTGACGCAAAAGTGATTTCATTTCTTTTATGAGGTGGGTAGTTCAAAAACAGAGTTGGAAGATATTTAGCAGATTGACTCAAAGTTAATATTGGATTTTATATCTTTCTTCCTCAAGTAACTACTTCGTGATGTACATTACATGTATTTTTCTGGTCTGCGTTCCAACTCAAAATGATGGCCTTTGCTCCTGCAGGGTTATGATGTTGCTTGCCACTCGTCAGAATTTAGTGTGTGAGGGCTGAATTTAATTTCTGATCAGACACTTTGGTCTGTGTCTAGCTGTTTGCTGGAGGTGATTTTACCCGCAAACCAGCTCATGTACACAGCCAAAGAACTGTTTTTTGCCATCCTTAGAGCAGCCAACTCTCCCTGTTTCTGCGAAAATAAATCCATCTCTCCATGTTCAGATAAACAAATTTGAAAATCTCCCCAATTATTTTAGGTTTTCCCCCATGTTCTTCATAACGCCCAGATTGTTGTAGGAATTTTCCTTGACTGCAAGATGAAAATGTTGGCAGCTTGACCTCAGAGTGGTCTTTTGCATATAAGATCTCTCTTGAAATCGTACACTTTCTAACTTAACTGTTGAAGCTTGTTAAACCCTGTCAATATTTGAAGTTGTTGATATTTTCCTTATTGAATCAAGTTTTATATCAGTGGGATTTTGTTTGAATTTTTTTTGCACCTGAGAAAGTACAGGCTCTTTGAGTTATTGACCTTCACTTATAGTTTGGAGACTTTCAGATCATAACATATGCGCCGCAGGCTGATGGAACCACATTTAAAGTGTCTTTTTGTGTTGTTATGATAACAAGCCCAGTCTGTTCTGTGAGGTTTGCATCACTGGACCGCTAGGCCACAACACGCCACTAATTATTGTAGAACAGGACAAGGGATGATTGCATAGTCAGATTATGGGTCAGGCTCAATCCAGATTGGATTTCGAGCAGCAGAGGCAAACTTATAATTTCAAAATCTGTTGGAGTTAAGTAACCAAGTGTAGAAAAAACTTGAATTGGTCAGTAGTGGTCACTGATCTCTGGTCAGTCCCTCCTGCTACCAATTACCCACTTGTCACTTGTGTGCACAAACCATTCTACCTTTTGCCACAGTCCTAAAAAAAAAAAATACACTTACAAAATCTGTGTCTGCAGTTTTCTTCCCAGAACATAATTATTTGCAAACTTTTTATATGTGTTCTTCTGAATTGTCTTTGTCCAGTAGGCACAGCTTTTTCTTCAAATGTTTGTGCTGTATGTGTCGCCTCTACATCCCATGGCTCATGAAAAGGTACAGTTGAGTATTATTAAACGTGTAATACAGGTAGCTCTGGTAGAAGAGACAGTTTGTGACCTAAATCAAAAGTTCAGTTTTCGGGAAGTTTCTTCTTCCCCATATCGTTTCTGACGGTAGTCAGCTTGAAAAGCCCTATGGAATTTGCCCCTTGTTCCGGGGCTTGAACTTGGTTGGGAAATCCACAGGAATGCAGGGCTTGCATGTTGCCTACAATATGCAGTAACCACTAGTAAGACCAGAATTTCTGTTACAAGACCAGAATCAAAGAGAGAAATCCATTATCTACACAGTTTAACATGTAAACTGTTTTTATCTGAACAAGCACTGACGCAAAAGTGATTTCATTTCTTTTATGGGGTGGGTAGTTCAAAAACAGAGTTGGAAGATATTTAGCAGATTGAGTCAAAGTTAACATTGGATTTTATATCTTTCTTCCTCAAGTAACTACTTCGTGATGTACATTACATGTATTTTTCGGGTCTGCGTTCCAAATCAAAATGATGGCCTTTGCTCCTGCAGGGTTATGATGTTGCTTGCCACTCGTCAGAATTTAGTGTGTGAGGGCTGAATTTAATTTCTGATCAGACACTTTGGTCTGTGTCTAGCTGTTTGCTGGAGGTGATTTTACCCCGCAAACCAGCTCATTTACACTGCCAAAGAACTGTTTTTTTGCCATCCTTAGAGCAGCCAACTCTCCTGTTTCTGCGAAAATAAATCCATCTTTCCATGTTCAGATAAACAAATTTGAAAATCTCCCCAATTAATTTAGGTTTTCCCCCATGTTCTTCATAACGCCCAATTTATTGTAGAAAAAATCCTTGACTGCAAGATGAAAATGTTGGCAGCTTGACCTGAGAGTGGTCTTTTGCATATAAGATCTTCTCTTGAAATCGTACACTTTCTAACTTAACTGTTGAAGCTTGTTAAACCCTATCAATATTTGAAGTTGTTGATATTTTCCTTATTGAATCAAGTTTTATATCAGTGGGATTTTGTTTGAATTTTTTGTTGGACCTGAGAAAGTACAGGCTCTTTGAGTTATTGACCTTCACTTATAGTTTGGAGACTTTCAGATCATAACATATGCGCCGCAGGCTGATGGAACCACATTTAAAGTGTCTTTTTGTGTTGTTATGATAACAAGCCCAGTCTGTTCTGTGAGGTTTGCATCACTGGACCGCTAGGCCACAACACGCCACTAATTATTGTAGAACAGGACAAGGGATGATTGCATAGTCAGATTATGGGTCAGGCTCAATCCAGATTGGATTTCGAGCAGCAGAGGCAAACTTATAATTTCAAAATCTGTTGGAGTTAAGTAACCAAGTGTAGAAAAAACTTTTAATTGGTCAGTAGTGGTCACTGATCTCTGGTCAGTCCCTCCTGCTACCAATTACCCACTTGTCACTTGTGTGCACAAACCATTCTACCTTGACTTGCCACAGTCCTAAAAAAAAAAATACACTTACAAAATCTGTGTTTGCAGTTTCTTCCCAGAACATAATTATTTGCAAACTTTTTATATGTGTTCTTCTGAATTGTCTTTGTCCAGTAGGCACAGCTTTTTCTTCAAATGTTTGTGCTGTATGTGTCGCCTCTACATCCCATGGCTCATGAAAAGGTACAGTTGAGTATTATTAAACGTGTAATACAGGTAGCTCTGGTAGAAGAGACAGTTTGTGACCTAAATCAAAAGTTCAGTTTTCGGGAAGTTTCTTCTTCCCCATATCGTTTCTGACGGTAGTCAGCTTGAAAAGCCCTATGGAATTTGCCCCTTGTTCCGGGGCTTGAACTTGGTTGGGAAATCCACAGGAATGCAGGCTTGCATGTTGCCTACAATATGCAGTAACCACTAGTAAGACCAGAATTTCTGTTACAAGACCAGAATCAAAGAGAGAAATCCATTATCTACACAGTTTAACATGTAAACTGTTTTTATCTGAACAAGCACTGACGCAAAAGTGATTTCATTTCTTTTATGGGGTGGGTAGTTCAAAAACAGAGTTGGAAGATATTTAGCAGATTGAGTCAAAGTTAACATTGGATTTTATATCTTTCTTCCTCAAGTAACTACTTCGTGATGTACATTACATGTATTTTTGGGTCTGCGTTCCAATCAAAATGATGGCCTTTGCTCCTGCAGGGTTATGATGTTGCTTGCCACTCGTCAGAATTTAGTGTGTGAGGGCTGAATTTAATTTCTGATCAGACACTTTGGTCTGTGTCTAGCTGTTTGCTGGAGGTGATTTTACCCCGCAAACCAGCTCATTTACACTGCCAAAGAACTGTTTTTTTTGCCATCCTTAGAGCAGCCAACTCTCCCTGTTTCTGCGAAAATAAATCCATCTTTCCATGTTCAGATAAACAAATTTGAAAATCCCCCAATTAATTTAGGTTTTCCCCCATGTTCTTCATAACGCCCAATTTATTGTAGAAAAAATCCTTGACTGCAAGATGAAAATGTTGGCAGCTTGACCTGAGAGTGGTCTTTTGCATATAAGATCTTCTCTTGAAATCGTACACTTTCTAACTTAACTGTTGAAGCTTGTTAAACCCTATCAATATTTGAAGTTGTTGATATTTTCCTTATTGAATCAAGTTTTATATCAGTGGGATTTTGTTTGAATTTTTTGTTGGACCTGAGAAAGTACAGGCTCTTTGAGTTATTGACCTTCACTTATAGTTTGGAGACTTTCAGATCATAACATATGCGCCGCAGGCTGATGGAACCACATTTAAAGTGTCTTTTTGTGTTGTTATGATAACAAGCCCAGTCTGTTCTGTGAGGTTTGCATCACTGGACCGCTAGGCCACAACACGCCACTAATTATTGTAGAACAGGACAAGGGATGATTGCATAGTCAGATTATGGGTCAGGCTCAATCCAGATTGGATTTCGAGCAGCAGAGGCAAACTTATAATTTCAAAATCTGTTGGAGTTAAGTAACCAAGTGTAGAAAAAACTTGAATTGGTCAGTAGTGGTCACTGATCTCTGGTCAGTCCCTCCTGCTACCAATTACCCACTTGTCACTTGTGTGCACAAACCATTCTACCTTGACTTGCCACAGTCCTAAAAAAAAAAATACACTTACAAAATCTGTGTTTGCAGTTTCTTCCCAGAACATAATTATTTGCAAACTTTTTATATGTGTTCTTCTGAATTGTCTTTGTCCAGTAGGCACAGCTTTTTCTTCAAATGTTTGTGCTGTATGTGTCGCCTCTACATCCCATGGCTCATGAAAAGGTACAGTTGAGTATTATTAAACGTGTAATACAGGTAGCTCTGGTAGAAGAGACAGTTTGTGACCTAAATCAAAAGTCAGTTTTCGGGAAGTTTCTTCTTCCCCATATCGTTTCTGACGGTAGTCAGCTTGAAAAGCCCTATGGAATTTGCCCCTTGTTCCAGGCTTGAACTTGGTTGGGAAATCCACAGGAATGCAGGGCTTGCATGTTGCCTACAATATGCAGTAACCACTAGTAAGACCAGAATTTCTGTTACAAGACCAGAATCAAAGAGAGAAATCCATTATCTACACAGTTTAACATGTAAACTGTTTTTATCTGAACAAGCACTGACGCAAAAGTGATTTCATTTCTTTTATGAGGTGGGTAGTTCAAAAACAGAGTTGGAAGATATTTAGCAGATTGACTCAAAGTTAATATGGATTTTATATCTTTCTTCCTCAAGTAACTACTTCGTGATGTACATTACATGTATTTTTCTGGTCTGCGTTCCAATCAAAATGATGGCCTTTGCTCCTGCAGGGTTATGATGTTGCTTGCCACTCGTCAGAATTTAGTGTGTGAGGGCTGAATTTAATTTCTGATCAGACACTTTGGTCTGTGTCTAGCTGTTTGCTGGAGGTGATTTTACCCGCAAACCAGCTCATTTACACTGCCAAAGAACTGTTTTTTTGCCATCCTTAGAGCAGCCAACTCTCCTGTTTCTGCGAAAATAAATCCATCTTTCCATGTTCAGATAAACAAATTTGAAAATCTCCCCAATTAATTTAGGTTTTCCCCCATGTTCTTCATAACGCCCAATTTATTGTAGAAAAAATCCTTGACTGCAAGATGAAAATGTTGGCAGCTTGACCTTAGAGTGGTCTTTTGCATATAAGATCTTCTCTTGAAATCGTACACTTTCTAACTTAACTGTTGAAGCTTGTTAAACCCTATCAATATTTGAAGTTGTTGATATTTTCCTTATTGAATCAAGTTTTATATCAGTGGGATTTTGTTTGAATTTTTTATTGCACCTGAGAAAGTACAGGCTCTTTGAGTTATTGACCTTCACTTATAGTTTGGAGACTTTCAGATCATAACATATGCGCCGCAGGCTGATGGAACCACATTTAAAGTGTCTTTTTGTGTTGTTATGATAACAAGCCCAGTCTGTTCTGTGAGGTTTGCATCACTGGACCGCTAGGCCACAACACGCCACTAATTATTGTAGAACAGGACAAGGGATGATTGCATAGTCAGATTATGGGTCAGGCTCAATCCAGATTGGATTTCGAGCAGCAGAGGCAAACTTATAATTTCAAAATCTGTTGGAGTTAAGTAACCAAGTGTAGAAAAAACTTGAATTGGTCAGTAGTGGTCACTGATCTCTGGTCAGTCCCTCCTGCTACCAATTACCCACTTGTCACTTGTGTGCACAAACCATTCTACCTTGACTTGCCACAGTCCTAAAAAAAAAAAATACACTTACAAAATCTGTGTTTGCAGTTTCTTCCCAGAACATAATTATTTGCAAACTTTTTATATGTGTTCTTCTGAATTGTCTTTGTCCAGTAGGCACAGCTTTTTCTTCAAATGTTTGTGCTTTATGTGTCGCCTCTACATCCCATGGCTCATGAAAAGGTACAGTTGAGTATTATTAAACGTGTAATACAGGTAGCTCTGGTAGAAGAGACAGTTTGTGACCTAAATCAAAAGTTCAGTTTTCGGGAAGTTTCTTCTTCCCCATATCGTTTCTGACGGTAGTCAGCTTGAAAAGCCCTATGGAATTTGCCCCTTGTTCCGGGGCTTGAACTTGGTTGGGAAATCCACAGGAATGCAGGGCTTGCATGTTGCCTACAATATGCAGTAACCACTAGTAAGACCAGAATTTCTGTTACAAGACCAGAATCAAAGAGAGAAATCCATTATCTACACAGTTTAACATGTAAACTGTTTTTATCTGAACAAGCACTGACGCAAAAGTGATTTCATTTCTTTTATGGGGTGGGTAGTTCAAAAACAGAGTTGGAAGATATTTAGCAGATTGACTCAAAGTTAATATCGGATTTTATATCTTTCTTCCTCAAGTAACTACTTCGTGATGTACATTACATGTATTTTTCGGGTGTGCGTTCCAAATCAAAATGATGGCCTTTGCTCCTGCAGGGTTATGATGTTGCTTGCCACTCGTCAGAATTAAGTGTGTGAGGGCTGAATTTAATTTCTGATCAGACACTTTGGTCTGTGTCTAGTTGTTTGCTGGAGGTGATTTTACCCCGCAAACCAGCTCATGTACACTGCCAAAAAACTGTTTTTTTGCCATCCTTAGAGCAGCCAACTCTCCCTGTTTCTGCGAAAATAAATCCATCTTTCCATGTTCAGATAAACAAATTTGAAAATCTCCCCAATTAATTTAGGTTTTCCCCCATGTTCTTCATAACGCCCAATTTATTGTAGAAAATTTCCTTGACTGCAAGATGAAAATGTTGGCAGCTTGACCTTAGAGTGGTCTTTTGCATATAAGATCTTCTCTTGAAATCGTACACTTTCTAACTTAACTGTTGAAGCTTGTTTAACCCTATCAATATTTGAAGTTGTTGATATTTTCCTTATTGAATCAAGTTTTATAACAGTGGGATTTTGTTTGAATTTTTTATTGCACCTGAGAAAGTACAGGCTCTTTGAGTTATTGACCTTCACTTATAGTTTGGAGACTTTCAGATCATAACATATGCGCCGCAGGCTGATGGAACCACATTTAAAGTGTCCTTTTGTGTTATTTTAATAACAATCCCAGTCTGTTCTTTGAGGTTTGCATCACTGGACCGCTAATTATTGTAGCACAGAACAAGGGATAAATGCATAGTCAGATTATGGGTCAGGCTCAATCCAGATTGGATTTCGAGCAGCAGAGGCAAACTTATAATATCAAAATCCATTGGAGTTAAGTGACCAAGTGTAGAAAAAAAACTTGATTTGGTCAGTCGTAGTCACTGATCTCTGGCCAGTCCCTCTTGCTACCAATTACCCTCCTGTCACTTGTGTGCATAAACCAATTCATCTTGACTTGCCACAGTCCTTAACAAAAAAGTTACACTTACAAAATCTGTGTCTGCAGTTTCTTCCCAGAATATAATTACTTCCAAACTTTTTATATGTGTCCTTCTTAATTGTCTTTTTCCATTAGGCTCAGCTTTGTCTTCATGAGTGTGTACTGTCTGTGTCGCCTCTACATCCCATGGCTCGTAAAAAGGTACAGTTGAGTATTATTAAAGGTATTATACAGGACTGGTAGATCTGACAAAAAAGTCTCAGACACCGTTTTTGTTTTGTGTGATCATCCATAAAAAAAAATAAACCTGAAAAACGTGGGGCTCAATCTGTTAGGTCAGGAGAAGAAAGTGAAAAATCTCGTCAATTTTCAGCATGTAATTACCTTGTCCTTAATTTGGTTGTAACAACCCCTTTCCAGATTGGAGTTTGGAGAATGGAGGTTGGAGTTTGGGGTTTGGAGTTTGTAGTTCGCAGTTGTAGTCGGCAGTTTTTAGTTTCTACTTCAACCAAAAGCCTGCCTACACTACCTCTCCTCCAAGCAGACTGCGGATGTCAGATCCTCTTTACTCCTCCACCAGATTCTGCGCTTCTTGTCATTCATGAGCCTGTGATACATTATGCTGACTGAGAGCGACATTATTTTGAGGTACTTTTTATCAAGTTACTGTTAATGTAAATTTGTTATATATTTGAATGTACAGACTAGTGATTTTTTGCACAGAGTGGAGGCTTTTGTGACTCATAATGGTCAATAGACTTACCAGGTCATCCAATGTCTTAAAGATGTGTGCATGCTCAGTACTTTTTCCAAAGTGGAAAATATTCCACTATGTTTGCTGCCACCTAGAGTTCCACAGATATAAACTGGATATAAATCCCCAGCAAACAAAATAACGTCCCTTCGACATTGCTAGGAATGTTGGGAGAACGTTTTTATTTAACGTCATACGAACGGATAAGTGTAGAGTTTTGTCAACGTCTAGATGACGTTGCGTTATGATGTTTTATAATAACGTTGTGACAACGTAAAAACTGCACTGCAAAAACAAGGTAATTTCTTGACGCAATTATAAGATTTCTGAAGTTTTTCGATCAACTATAAATTGTTCATATTATATATATAGTTTCATGAATATTAGCAATTGATACAACAATATAATCAATTAATTACTTTCAACAATGTAAACTTACCAGTAGGCCATTACTACTTGTTGCGGTTGCCTAACTTCACTGTACCTGTATACTATCGTACAGCATGTACTATATAAGTGCATACCAACTTGTTGCTTTGGCAATCATGGGTGTGTATTTTCACTACAGTTTTTCCACTTTAATAATATTTTTTGAAAGTAAAATTACATGTTTAGTTACTACATTAAATTTGCCACTAAGTCCTCTGATAGTTTAGACAAATACATGAAGAAATGAGTACACCTAATTCAAAAAATTGTCAAATTTCTCGAAATTTGTTGTAAATATGTTACAACTTCTTAGCCAAATCTACTAATTTGCATATGTGATATTACGTTGTCATAATGTTCCCAAGTAACCTGACAAAACTACAACATTCAAGCAACGTTGTAAAAAAACGTTAACGCGACTTTATTTAGAGGTTTTTAAGAAACATTGCCATAACGTTGTATCTATGTTTTCAAATAATGTGACAAAACCACAACCTTTAGGTAACGTTATGAAAGAACATTCACCTAATGATTGTATATGACGTCAAAAACCAACATTGAAAACGTCGTATCTGCATTACCAAGTAACTTGACAGAACAATAACATTCAGAAAACGTTGCAAAATAATATTCACAAGACGTTTTTATACGACGGTTAAATAAACCTTGTTATAACGTTTTATTTAGGTTATTAAGTAACAAGACCGAACCGCAACCTTTTTGCAACGTTGCAGGTTAGTTGTGTTTTAGTTGGGAATTAACATTACCAAAACACAACTTCACAGTAATGTTATGATGACGTTACGTGTTAGCTGGGGATCTTCCCTTTATAATTCTATTGGTTTTCGGAAGAGTATTTTCATTCCCACTTGATGGTATCTTTCAGTGCTGAAGAGGTAAACCAACAAAAATGACCTCCCAGGTATAGCTTTTGGCCATAGGCAAATAATGATTAATGGAAACACGCAGATTTGTACACATGGATAACTAGCCGAGGGCGCCCTACTTGACTGATGTCTTGTGCATGAGGTTTATATCAAGAAAAACAAACCCTTCAGGAATAGAGCTGATTGCGTAGAAATCTCAATTAGCACACAGAATTGCTGAGGTGTTTGGGGGTGTGTTTTTGTCAAAATAAGTTTTGGTGTTAGGTTACCAATCAATGTACAACATTATGTTTAATGAAGTGACTGGTAATTTCTGATTGCAGCAAGGTCCTGACTGCTAACAGAGAAGACCGTAGTCTGTCAACTTTCCGTTGGACTATCCACCAGATGCTGAGTGTCAGACGCTGATACACTCGCAACCAGACGTCGGGGTTCAGATTGTTTTCAGCGAGTTTGTGTTGGAGAAATTTGGTGGGAAGCTGCACAACTGACCGCCTCAAGGTCAGAATCTAACTTCTTAAGATTAGCAACTTGTGAGATTTTTTTCAAACATTTCTAATTGATTTTAATCAGCTGATTCCTTTTTTGTGTTAGGTTCAAGAGAACAATCTCTCAGAACCTGCCAACACTTTTTTGGTTCATAAAAGCAATTTTCAATAAATTTGCTTTAGAGACAATCTCACAATGCTGAAATGATCTCAGATTTTTAATAATAAAAAAAAATGTTGACCATCCTTTGGCAAAGCCATTAGTCAGTGTGACAATTTTCATTTTTTCACTTATTAAAGAATGATTTTTCAAGGATCTTCACATACATGTTTTTGAGATTTCTTGATTTGATTGTCTCATTTACAGCTGAGTGATTTGACGAGAGAGATTTGATGAGAGAACAGAACGTCACCCTGTGCAGCCAGCTTAGCCCATTCGTCTGGTCACCCAAGGGCGCCCTGCTTGACTGATGTCATGTGCATGAGGTATGTATCAAGAAACAAACTTATCAAGAATGGAGCTGATTGCGTAGAAATCTCAATTAGCACACAGAATTGCTGAGGTGTTTGGGGGGTGTGTTTTTGTCAAAATAAGTTTTGGTGTTAGGTTACCAATCAATGTACCACATTATGTTTAATGAAGTGACTGGTAATTTCTGATTGCAGCAAGGTCCTGACTGCTAACAGAGAAGACCGTAGTCTGTCAACTTTCCGTTGGACTATCCACCAGATGCTGAGTGACAGACGCTGATACACTCGCAACCAGACGTCGGGGTTCAGATTGTTTTCAGCGAGTTTGTGTTGGAGAAATTTGGTGGGAAGCTGCACAACTGACCGCCTAAAGGTCAGAATCTAACTTCTTAAGATTAGCAACTTGTGAGATTTTTTTCAAACATTTCTAATTAATTTTAATCGGCTGATTCCTTTTTTGTGTTTAGGCTCAAGAAAACAATCTCTCAGAACCTGCCAACACTTTTTTGGTTCATAAAAGCCATTTTTAATAAATTTGTTTTAGAGACAATCTCACAATGCTGAAATGATCTCAGATTTTTAATAATAAAAAAAAATGTTGACCATCCTTTGGCAAAGCCATTAGTCAGTGTGACAATTTTCACTTTTTTCACTTATTAAAGAATAATTTTTCAAGAATCTTCACATACATGTTTTTGAGATTTCTTGATTTGATTGTCTAATTTACAGCTGAGTGGTTTGACGAGAGAGAACGGAACGTCACCCTGTGCAGCCAGCTTAGCCCATTCGTCTGGTCACCCAAGGGCGCCCTGCTTGACTGATATCATGTGCATGAGGTATGTATCAAGAAACAAACTTATCAAGAATGGAGCTGATTGGGTAGAAATCTCAATTAGCACACAGAATTGCTGAGGTGTTTGGGGGTGTGTTTTTGTCAAAATAAGTTTTGTGTTAGGTTACCAATCAATGTACCACATTATGTTTAATGAAATGACTGGTAATTTCTGATTGCAGCAAAATCCTGACTGCTGACAGAGAAGACCGTAGTCTGTCAACTTTCCTGTTGGACTATCCACCAGATGCTGAGTGTCAGACGCTGATACACTCGCAACCAGACGTCGGGGTTCAGATTGTTTTCAGCGAGTTTGTGTTGGAGAAATTTGGTGGGAAGCTGCACAACTGACCGCCTCAAGGTCAGAATCTAACTTCTTAAGATTAGCAACTTGTGAGATTTTTTTCAACATTTCTAATTGATTTAATCGGCTGATTCCTTTTTTGTGTTTAGGCTCAAGAGAACAATCTCTCAGAACTGCCAACACTTTTTTGGTTCATAAAAGCCATTTTTAATAAATTTGTTTTAGAGACAATCTCACAATGCTGAAATGATCTCAGATTTTTAATAATAAAAAAAATGTTGACCATCCTTTGGCAAAGCCATTAGTCAGTGTGACAATTTTCACTTTTTTCACTTATTAAAGAATATTTTTCAAGGATCTTCACATACATGTTTTTGAGATTTCTTGATTTGATTGTCTAATTTACAGCTGAGTGGTTTGACGAGAGAAGGAACGTCACCTGTGCAGCAGCTTAGCCATTGTCTGGTCACCAAGGCGCCCTGCTTGACTGATATCATGTGCATGAGGTATGTATCAAGAAACAAACTTTCAATGATGAGGGTAGATCAACAACAGAATGGAGTTTGGATTATGCAAATTTGGTTTTGGGGGGTTGTTTTGTCAATATTTTTGTTAGACTCATTACAATGTTAATATGATTTTTTGCGAATCGACGCAAAGAAGAACGTAGCTGAATTCGTTGGGAAATCCACGATGCCTGAGATGTGACGCGTTGGTGGAGTTATGTCGGAGTTCAGATTTGTTTAGGTACTTTTGAATGGAGAATTTGGTTGTGAAGACTGGAATTTCTGATGCAAGGAAAATCTAACTTTTACACATGTGAGTTTTTCAAACATTTCTAATTGATTTTATCGGCTGATTCCTTTTCTTTGTTACTAGGAAAATCTTCAGATTTTGCCAGCAGTTTTTTGGAGATTTAAAAGCCATTTTAAAATTATTTAGGTCAATCTCACTAGTGATATATCTCTAAATTTTTTTAAATTTTAATAGAATTGTAACATCCTTTGGCAAGCCATTGTCAAGGTACAATTTTCTTTTTAACTTAAAAGTATTGGATTTTAAGATCTTCAATAACATGTTTTTGATTTTTGACAATTGCATCAATTTAAAGTTGGTTTTATAATAAAAGAATTACCTTTGGCAAGCATTAGTCAGTGTGATTTCCATCACTTATATATCATTGCAGGGTGATCTACAAACAG
>JASTWB010000394.1:0-19667 GCA_032158295.1 Pycnopodia helianthoides | reverse complement strand
GATTTCGGTCTGGAAATCCCAAAAAGGGCCCCACAAAAGTGGGATTTTGGGAAAAAAGTGCCCTATCCAAAAAGATTTTTGGGGGCAAATTTTGTCTCTCTAGCATGTTTTGTTCATGAGTTGGGGGTCCCCCCCCAATAAACTTATTTTTTTGCCTTTTAAAACTTCGGCACGAGGTCCCCCCCCCCCCTTGAGGCCCCGGTTTTTTTTGTTTTTGGGCGGGGGTAGGCCTCTATTTTAGCCACGGGCCGTCGCTTAAAAAATTTCGCTCAGCCAGGGTTTTTTTGGGGCCCTGAAGAAGCCCTCGGGGGGGGCTACCCAAAGGGGTGAAACTTGAAAAAAGGGGCAAAAAATTGGGGGTGATTTTAACTCTTACCTTGTGTTGCAGCTCGGGGGCCCCAAAAATTTAAATTTGGCAACTTTCGGGGGGACTTTGTAGAAACCCCCGCTCGCCTGTGTTTTCCCGGGTCGGGGGGATCCCCAAAAAAAGGGACCAAAATTTTTCGGTTTTTTCCGGACGAGTAAACTATCCAAGGTAGATTTTGGTGAAATTTTGTCTCTCAAGCATGCTTACCCCATATTTTAGGGTCCCCCCCAAACTAAACTTTTTTTTGGCCTTTACTTGGGCACAAGGGGGCCCCGTCTTGGGGCCCCCGGGGCACTTTTTGTTTTTGGGGGGGGGGGTAGGCCACTATTTACCCATGGCGTCGTTTTAAAAAATTTTCCCCAGCCACGGCTTTGGGGCCCTAAAAGAGAGCCCTCGTGTGGGCTACCCAAAGGGGTGTAAGCTTGAAAAAATGGGGGCATTGATGGGGGTGTTTTTAAAAACGTGCTTCCCTTTTGTTTTTGAAAGGCCCCGGGCCCAAAGAATTAAAAATTTGGGCAAGTTTTCCGAGGACTTTGTAGTCCCCCCCCGCTCCCCTTTTTGTTTTGGGGGTCTGGAGTCCCAGAAAAGGGGGAAACCAAAAAAATTCGGTTTTTTCCGGACGAGTGACAAATCCAAGGTAAAATTATTTTTCCCAAAAATTTTGTCTTTTAAGCATGTTTATTCATGATTTTAGGGTCCCCCCCAACAAAAATTTATTTTTGCCTTTTTTTTTGGGGAAACAGGGCGCCCCGGGTTTTGGGGCCCCCCATTTTTTTGTTTTTGGCGGGGGGAAAGGCCTACTATTTTAGCCACTCGTCGCTTAAAAAATTTTCGCTCAGCCAGGGCTTTTGGGAAACCCTGAAGGGGCCCTCGTGGGGGGCTATCCAAGGGTGTAAGCTTAAAAAAATCGGCATTGATTTTGGGGGTGTTTTTAACGTGTTTAAACCTTGTTTTGCGTTTGGGACCCAAAAATTTCAAGTTGGCAAGCTTTCGCGGGGGCTTTGTATTCCCCCCCCCGCTCGCCTGTGATTTCCGGTCGGGAGATGCCAGAAAAGGGACCAAAAAGTCGGTTTTTTCGGACATGACACCCAAAGGGAAAATTATGGTGCAAATTTTTTTCTCTCTAGCATGCTTATTTCATGATTTAGGGTCTCCCCCAAGTAAACTTATTTCTTGCCATTATTTGGGCACGAGGTGGCGGCCGTTTGAGGCCCCGGCACTTTTTAAATTTTGGCGTGGGGTAGGCCAAACTTTTTTAGCCACGGGCGTCGCTTACAAAATTCGCTCGGGCCAAACGGCTTTTGGGACCTGAAAAACCCTCGTGGGGGGGCATCAAATTTTTGAAAAGGCTTGAAAAAGGGCCCTTGATTGGGGGTATTTTAACGGGGCCTTACCTTGTTTTGAGCTCGGGCCCCAGTTTTAAAGGGTTGGAAAAGCTTTCGGGAGGACTTTGAAGTCCCCCCGCCCCTCTTTGTTTTTTCCGGGTTTTGGAGTTTGCCAGAAAAAGGGGAACAAAATGGTTTTTTCGGACGAGTGACTACCCAAAGGGTTAGTTTTATGAAAAAATTTTTTGGTCCCCCTTTTTCTTTCTTATTTTCATTTTTTTGGGTCCCCCCCCAATAAATTTTTTCTTCCCATTTTCCGCACGGGGTGGCCCCCGGGTTTGAGGCCCCGGCACTTTTTAAATTTTGGCGGGGTGGGGCCTACTATTTTTACCCACGGGCCCGCCCCCGCTTACAAAATTGCTCAGCCAGGGGCTTTTTGAACCTGAAGGGAGCCCTCGTGGGGGGCCCAATAAAAGGGGTGAAAGCTTAAAAAAATTTGGGGCATTATGTGGGGGGGGTTTTTAAAAAACCGTCCCTTACCTTGTGTTGCAGCTCGAGCCCCAAAAAATTCAATTTGGCAATTTTTCGCGAGGATTTTGGGTATCCCCCCGCTCGCCTGTGTTTTCCCGGCCCTGAGATGCCAGAAAAGGGACCACAAAAGTCGGTTTTTTCGGACGAGTGACTATCCAAGGTAGATTATGGTGCAAATTTTGTCTCTCTAGCATGCTTAGTTCATGAGTTAGGGTCTCCCCAACTAACTTATTTCTTGCCATTACTTCGGCACGAGGTGCCGCCGCTTGAGGCCCCGGCACTTTTTGATTTTGGCGGGGGTAGGCCTACTATCTTAGCCACTGCGTCGCTTACAAAATTCGCTCACCACGGCGTTTGGACCTGAAGAGAGCCCTCGTGTGGGCTATCCAAGGGTGTAAGCTTGAAAAAATGGGCATTGATGTGGGGTGATTTTAACGTGCTACCTTGTTGCAGCTCGGAGTCCAAGAATTCAAGTTGGCAAGCTTTCGCGAGACTTTGTAGTACCCCCGCTCGCCTGTGATTCCGGTCTGGAGATGCCAGAAAAGGACCACAAAAGTCGAAATTTTCGGACGAGTGACTATCCAAGGTAATTATGGTGCAAATTTTGTCTCTCTAGCATGCTTAGTTCATGAGTTAGGGTCCCCCCCAACTAAACTTATTTCTTGCCATTACTTCGGCACGAGGTGGCGCGCGTCTTGAGGCCCCGGCACTTTTTGATTTTGGCGTGGGGTAGGCCTACTATCTTAGCCACTGGCGTCGCTACAAAATTCGCTCAGCCACGGCGTTTGGACCTGAAGAGAGCCCTCTTTTGGGCCTATCCAAGGTGTAAGCTTGAAAAAATCGGGCATTGATGTGGGGTGTTTTTAAAACGTGCTTACCTTGTGTTGCAGCTCGAGTCCAAGAATTCAAGTTGGCAAGCTTTCGCGAGGACTTTGTATACCCCCGCTCGCCTGTGATTTCCGGTCTGGAGATGCCAGAAAAGGGACCACAAAAGTCAGATTTTCGGACGAGTGACTATCCAAGGTAGATTATGGTGCAAATTTTGTCTCTCTAGCATGCTTAGTTCATGAGTTAGGGTCTTCCCCCAACTAAACTTATTTCTTGCCATTACTTCGGCACGAGGTGGCGCGCCGTCTTGAGGCCCCGGCACTTTTTGATTTTGGCGTGGGGTAGGCCTACTATCTTAGCCACTGGCGTCGCTTACAAATTCGCTCAGCCACGCGTTTGGACCTGAAGAGAGCCCTCGTGTGGGGCTATCCAAGGGTGTAAGCTTGAAAAAATCGGGCATTGATGTGGGGGTGATTTTAACGTGCTTACCTTGTGTTGCAGCTCGGAGTCCAAGAATTCAAGTTGGCAAGCTTTCGCGAGGATTTGTAGTACCCCGCTCGCCTGTGATTTCCGTTTTGAGATGCCAGAAAAGGGACCACAAAAGTCGGATTTTCGGACGAGTGACTATCCAAGGTAGATTATGGTGCAAATTTTGTCTCTCTAGCATGCTTAGTTCATGGACCACAAAGCGATTTTCGGACCAGGACTTCCAGAGGTAGATTAGGTGCAAATTTTGTCTCTCTAGCATGCTTGATTCATGGGGTTAGTACGCCCAACTAAACTTTTTCTGCCATTCTTCGGCCAAGTTGGCTTTCCGTCTTTGAGCCCGGCCTTTTTCGATTTTGGCGTGGGGTAGGCCAACTAGCTTAGCACACTGGCGTCGCTTACAAAATTTCGCGCAGGCTTTACCAAGAGAGCCTAGTGTGAACTTTTCCAGTTCTAAGCTTTGAAAAAATCGGGCATTGTGTGGGCTAATTTAAACGTTTCTTACCTTGTTGCAGTCGGAGTCCCGCTTAGTTGGCACTTTCTCGAGACTTTGTAGTACCCCCTCGCCTGTGATTCCGGTTAAAGATCCAGAAAAGGGACCACAAAAGTGATTTTGGCCTCGTGGAGCTATCCAAGGTAGTTAAGTTGAAAAAATTTGTCTTGATGTAGGCATGCTTGAGTTTCAGAGTTTTAGTGGTCAGCCCCGATCCTAAACTTTTCTGCCATCTTGCGGACTCATGCGGCCGTTTAGGCCCCGCCACTTTTGATTTTGGCGTTGGGTGCCTACTGTCTAGCCACATGAGTCGTTATCGAAAATTCGCTCCAGCACGGGTTATGGTGCAAGATTGCCTCGAGCTTATCTAAGATTAGGTTCCCCCAATATTATTTCGGCCATCTTTCGGCTTACCGTGTGGGCTCGGCCCAGATCATTTTGGATTTTGGCGTGGGAAATTTTATCCCTAGCCTGATTGTCGTCAAAATGCCTCAGCCACGGGTTCGAAACCTGAAATTTCCCCGTGTGGGCTATCCAAGGGTGTAAGTAAAAAATTCGCTTGATTGTGGGTTTAACGTCTTACTGTTGCATTCGATCCAAGTAATTCAAGGTGCCGCCGTCTGAGGCCCCTTTTGTCCCTGGGACCCACCTTACACTGGCGCGCCAGAAAATCCAGCCACGTTAATGGAGCGCCACTGGGCTATCCAAGTGTAGTTGAAAAATTTTCTCTATTGCTATTTAACTGTACTTGGTGTTCCCCCATCCAAAATTCAATTCCCATTTCCGCGACTTGTGCCCCGCTTGCGCCCCGTGCTGAATGCTGAAAGGACCTACAAGTCTATTCAGGAGTACTGCAAAATTTGTCACTTGTCTCCTGCAGCTAGTCATAGTTGGGCTACCAAAGTTATTAATTAAAAATCGGCATTGGTGGGGGCTTTTAGGGCTTACCTTTGTTGGCTCGGGTGCCATATCAGTTGCCACTTCGTCGCGGAACTTTTAGTCCACCACCGGCGTCTCGCCTGAGATTGCCGGTCTGGAGATGCCAGAAAGGGACCACAAAAGTCAAAATTTCGGATGATGGGGTGTCCTAAAGGTTTGGAAATTTTCTCTCTAGTCTAGATTCAGGTTCAAGTTCTCCCCTAAACCCTATTTCCTTGCCCTTGACGTGCCAGAAGGGCCCAAAGGGGGCCCCGGGTTTGTTTGGTGTATGGGGCCACTTCTTCACATGCTTTACAATTGTTCCCCAACTTTTTCCTGAAGACCCCGTGGGGGCCCCGGGTGAGGCCGATATTGATTGGTGGGGTGGTTTACTTAGCAGCTTTCGCTTAAATCGTCAAACAAGTTTGGACACCCCGGGGCTATCCAGGTAGCTTGAATATGGCTGATGGGGGTAAAAGTCATTTTGGCAGTGAGTCCAAGAATTAGTGCAATTTGTCTTCTAGCACCGCTTATTTTTAGGTTCTACCCAACTAAACATTTCCCAATCTTTTCGACGAGGTGCGCCGGTCTTGTGCCCCGTTTTTGATTTTGGCGTGGTAGGCCTACTATCTTAGCCACTGGGTTCGCTTACAAATTGCTCAGCCACGGCTTTGGACCTAAAGAGCCCTCGTTGGGGCTATCCAAGGGTGTAAGCTTGAAAAAAATTCGGGCAATGATGTGGGGTGATTTAACGTGCTTACATTGTGTTGCAGCTCGAGTCCAAGAATACAAGTTGGCAAGCTTTCCTCGAGACTTTTGTAGTACCCCCCTCGTCCTGTGATTGTCGGTCTGGAGATGCCAAAAAGGGACCCACAAAAGTCGGATATTCGGACGAGTGACTATCCAAGGTAGAATTAATGTGCAAATTTGTCCTCTCTAGCAGCTTAGCTTCATGAGTAAGAAGGGTCCTCCCCCAACTAAATTTGATTTCCTGCCATTTACTTCGGCCCGAGGTGGCGCGCGTCCTTGAGCACCGGCACTTTTTGATTTGGCCGTGGGTAGGCCACTATCTTAGCCACTGGCGTCGCTTACAAAATTACGCTCAAGACCACACGGCGTTTGGACCGGAAGAGAGCCCTCGTGTGGGGCTATCCAAGGTTAAACTTGAAAAAAATATCGTGCATTGATGTGGGTGATTTTAACGTGCTTACTTGTTGCAGTTCGGAGCCAGGAATTCAAGTTTGGCAAGCTTTCGCGAGGACTTTGTAGTACCCCCCCCGCTCGCCTGTGATTGTCGGTCTGGAGATGCTCAGAAAAGGACCACAAAAGTCGGATTTTCGGACGTAGTGACTATCCAAAGTAGATTATGGTGCAAATTTTTGTCTCTCTAGCATGCCTTAGTTTCATGAGTTAGTGTCTCCCCCAACTAAACTTATTTCTTGGCCATTACTCGGCTCGAGGTGGCACCACCCTTTTGAGGCCCTGACTGGCACTTTTTGAATTTTGCGTGGGTAGGCCGACGATCTTACCACTGGCGTCGCTTACAAAATCCTCAGCCACGGCGTTTGGACCTGAAGAAAGCCTCGTGTGGGCTATCCAAGGTGTAATTTGAAAAAATTGGTATATGATGTGGGGTGATTTTAACGTGCTTAACCCTGCGTGGTTGCAGCTCGGGTCCAAGAATTCAATTGGGCAAGCTTTCTCGAGGACTTTGTAGTACCGCCCGCGCGCCTGTGAGATTGCCCGGTCTGGAATGCCAGAAAAGGTACCAACAAAAGTCGAATTTTCGGACGAAGTGACTGTTCTAGTAATATGGGTGCAAATTTGTCTCTCTAGAAAGCTTAGTTCATGAGTTAGGGTCTCCCCCAACTAAACTTATTTTCCTGCCATTACTTCGGCCTCAGGTGGCGTGCCGTCTTGAAGGCCCCGGCACTTTTTTTGATTTTTGGCGTGGGGTAGGCCAACTATCTTAGTCCACTGCGTCGCTTACAAAATTCGCTCAGCCACGGCGTTTAGAAGACCTGAATAGAGCCCTCGTGTGGGGCTAATCCAAGGTTAAGCCTTTGAAAAAATCGGGCATTGATGTGGGGGGGGGGGGTGACTTTTTAACGTGCTTACCTGTGTTGCAGCTCCGGAGTCACAAGAATTCAAGTTGGCAAGCTTTCGTCGAGGACTTTGTAGTACCCCCCGCTCGCCTGTGATTTCCGGTTTTGAAATGCCAGAAAGGGAACCACCAAAAGTCGGATTTTCGGACGAGTGACTATCCAAGGTAGATTATGGTGGCAAATATTGTCTTCTCCTACATGCTTAGTTCATGAAGTACTTAGGGTCTCCCCCAACTAAACTTATTTCATTGCCATTACTTTCGGCCCGGTGGCGCGCCGTCTTGAGGCCCCCGGCACTTTTTGATTTTGGCGTGGGGTAGGCCTACATCGAGCCACAGCCGTCTCTTACTAAATTCGCTTCCGCCCCGTGACTAAATACTCCCCATCCCTGCTCTCCCACATAGTTTCCCCCCCCATCACACCCCTTTATACCTCAAGCCCCCGCACTTTCCAATCATATTTTTGTTTATTGCAAAACCCCTATCAGACCCAATATAAGCTCACTTCTACCCCGCCAACCCTAATGGTCCCTCAAACTCTCTGCCAAATACTCACACACACCCCCCCCACCCCCTTCGTGTCGAATCGTTGCCCCAGCTCTCGCACACCCCCCTACCACTGCTGCCCTGCAAAGTTCCCCAATCCAACCAAATTGCCACTGTGTGCGCATGTCCACCCAAGTTCCGCCCTGTAAACCCCACCCCCCCCCCCCCACCACCCAGCCCCGCAAATAATACCCGCAACAGCCCAAGGCAAGCCCCCCCGAGGGCACACAACAGTCACAACGCCGTGGCAATGTAGCGAGGCAATTAGTCAGAGCCGCACGAGGGCTAAGCATAGACGGCCACCCCACGCCCCCAACAAAAAGTGTGCCGGGCCCTCAAGACGGCCGCAACCTCGGGCCGAAGTAATGGCATGAAATAAGTTTAGTTGGTGAGACCCTAACACAATGCCCGAAGCTGGCAGAGAGACAATATTTGCACCTAATCTACTACGGATAGTTCCCACGTCTCGCAAATCCGACTTTTAGTGGTCCCCTTTATCGGGCATTCAGTTTTGAAGTAGAAAACCTGAAATCACAGGCGTAGCGGGGTACTACAAAGTCCTCGCGAAATCTAGCCAACTTGGAATTTCTTGGACTTCCGAGCTGCACCACAAGGTAAGCCCACGTTAAAATCACCCCCCGCCCCACATCAATGCCCGTCATTTTCAAGCTTACACCCTTGGATAGCCCCACACCGCGGGCTCTCTTTCAGGTCTATACGCCGTGGCTGAGCGGAATTTTGTAAGCGACGCCAGTGCTAAGATAGTAGGCCTACCCCACGCCAAAATCAAAGTGCCCGGGGCCTCAAACGGCCGCCACCTCGGCCGAAGTAATGGAAAGAAATAAGTTTAGTTGGGGGAGCCCTAACTCATAACTAAGCATGCAAAGAGAACAAAATTTGCACCCAAAAATTTTTTTCCCCTTTGGATGTCACTCGCCGAAAATGACTTTTGGGCCCCCCTTTTCTGGCACTCAAAACCAAAAAATCACAGGCGAGCGGGGGTACTACAAATCCCGGAAAGCTTGCCAACTTAAATTCCCCCTTGGACTCCAAACTGCAACACAAGGTAAGCACTTTAAAATCACCCCCACATCAATCCATTTTTTCAACTTACACCCTTGGATAGCCCCACACAGGGCTCTCTTCAGGTCCAAACGCCGTGGCTGAGCGAATTTTGTAACGACCCCAAAGTGGCTAAGATAGTAGGCCCCCCCACGCCAAAATCAAAAGCCCGGGGCCCAAACGGGGTCCCCCACCTCGGCCGAGTAAGGGGCAAGAAATAAGTTTAGTTGGGGGGAGACCCTAACTCATTGAACTAAGCGTGCTATAGAGACAAATTTGCACCATAATCTACCTTGGATAGTCAACTCGAAGTTTGTAAGCGACGCCAGGTGCGGCTAAGATATACGGCCTACCCCACCCAAAATCAAAAAAGCACCGGGGCCACAAGACGGCGGCGCCACCGCGTGCCGAAGTAATGGCAAGAAATTAATTTAGTGGGGGAGACCCTAACTCCAGAACAAACATGCAAGAGAGACAAATTAGCATCATAATTCTACCTTGGACAGATCACTCGTCCGAAAATTTGACTTTTGTGGTCCCTTTTCTGGCATCTCCAGTCCGTCCAATCACAGGCGAGCGGGGGTACTACAAATTCCTCGCGAAAGCTTGCCAACCTTGAATTTCTTGGAACATCGAGCTGCAACATAAGGTAAGCACAACGTTAAAATCACCCCCACATCATACCGAATTTTTTCAAACTTACACCCTTGGATAGCCCACACGAGGGCTAACTTCATGTCCAAACCCCGTGGCTGAAGCGAATTTTGTAAGCACATCCAGTGCCTAAGACAGTAGGCCTACCCCACGCCAAAATCCAAAAAGTGTCGGGGCCCTCAAGACGGCGCGCCACCTCGACCGAATAATGCAAGAAATAAGTTAGTTGGGGAACCCTAACTCATGAACTAAGCATTCTAGACAGACAAAATTTGCACCATAATCTACCTTGGATAGCCACTACGTCGAAAATTCAGACTTTTGTGGTCCCATTTCTGGCATCTCAAAACCGGAAATCACAGGCGAGCGGGGTACTAACAAAGTCCTCGGAAAGCTTGCCAACTTGAATTCTTCGACTCCGAACTGCAACACAAGTAAGCACGTTAAAATCAACCCCCACATCAATGCCCGATATTTTCAAGCTTACACCCATGGATAGCCCCACACGAGGGCCTCTCCTCAGGACCAAACCCGTGGCTGAGCGAATTTTGTAAAGCGACGCCAGAGGCTAAGATAGTAGGCCTACCCACGCCAAAATCAAAAAAGCACCGGGCCACAGAACGGCGCGCCACCTCGTGCCGAAGTAATGGCAAGAAATAAGTTTAGTTGGGGAGACCCTAACTCATGAACTAAGCATGCTAGAGAGAAAAAATTGTCACCATAATCTACCTTGGACAGTCACACTTCGAAAAATTTGACTTTTGTGGTCCTTTTCATGGCATCTCCAGACCGCAAGCACAGGCGAGCGGGGTACTAAAAAGTCCTCGCGAAAGCTTGCCAACTTGAATTCTTGACATCGAGCATGCAAACACAAGGTAAGCTCACGTTAAAATCACCCCCACATCAAAGCCCAATTTTTTCAAGCTTCACACCCTTGGATAGCCCCACACGAGGACTCACTTCAGGTCCAAACGCCGTGGCTGACCAATTTTTGTAAGCGACGCCAGTGGCTAAGATAGTAGGCCTACCCCACGCCAAAATCAAAAAGCACTGGGGCCACAAGACGGCACGCCACCTCGTGGCCGAAGGTAATGGCAAGAAATAAGTTTATGTTGGGGAGACCCTAACCTCATGAAACTAAGCGTGCTATAGAGACAAAATTGCACCAAAATTACTTGGATAGTCACTTCGAAGATTGTAAGCGACGCCAGTGGCTAGATAGTAGGCCTACCCCACGCCAAAATCAAAAAGCACCGGGCCACAAGACGTCGCGCCACTCGTGCCGAAGTAATGGCAGGAAAATAAGTTTAGTTGGGGGAACCCTAACTCATGAACTAAGGCATGCTAGAGAGACAAAATTTGGCACCATATCTACCTTGGACAGTCACTCGTCCGAAAATTTGACTTTTGTGGTCCCTTTCTGGCATCTCCAGACCGGCAATCACAGGCGAGGCGGGGGTACTACAAAGTCCTCGCGAAAGCTTGCAACTTGAAATTCTTGGACATCGAGCTGCACACATAGAGGTTAGCACGTTAAAATCACCCCCACATCGAATACGGAATTTTTCAAACTTACAACCCTTGGATAGCCCCACACTAGGGCTATCTTCAGGTCCAAATGGGCTGTGGCTGACGAATATTGAAAGCGACTCCAGTGGCTAAGGACAGTAGCCTACCCAACGCCAAAATCCAAAAGTGTCGGGGCCTCAAACAGCGCGCCACCTCGAGCCGAAGTAATGGCAAGAAATAAGTTTACGTTGGGGGAGAACCTAACACTCCCCCCCCCCCCCCCCCCCCCACCCCCCCCCACCCCCCCCCCCCCCCCCCCCCCCCCTCATGAACTAAGCATGCTAGAGAGACAAAATTATGCACCATAATCTACCTTGGATAGTCACTCGTCCGAAAATCCGACTTTTGTGTCCTTTTCTGGCATCTCAAAACCGAAATCACAGGCGAGCGGGGTACTACAAAGTCCTCGCGAAAGCTTGCCAACTGATTCTTGGCTCCGAAACTGCAACACAAGGTAAGCACGTTAAAATCACCCCCACATCAATGCCCGATTTTTTCAAGCTTACACCCTTGGATAGCCCCACACGAGGCTCTCTTCAGGTCCAAACCCGTGTTAAGCAAATTTTGTAAGCGACCGCCAGTGCAAAGATAGTAGGCCTACCCCACGCCAAAATCAAAAAGCACCGGGGCCACAAGACGCGCGCCACCTCGTGCCGAAGTAATGGCAAGAAATAAGTTTTTTAGTTGGGGAGACCCTAACTCATTGAACTAAGCATGCTAAGAGAGACAAAATTTGCACCATAATCTACCTTGGACAGTCACTCGTCCGAAATTGAACTTATGTGGTCCCTTTTCCTGGCATCTCCAGACACGCAATCACAGGCGAGCGGGGTACAACAAAGTCCTCGCGAAAGCTTGCCAACTTGAAATTCTTGGACTCCCGAGCTGCCAACACAAGGTAAGCACGTTAAAATCAACCCTCCACATCAATGCCCGATTTTATCAAGCTTACACCCTTGGATAGCCATACACGAGGGCTCCTCATCAGTCCAAACGCCGTGGCGAGCGAATTTTTGTAGGCCGACGCCAGTGGCTAAGATAGTAGGCCTACCCCACGCCAAAATCAAAAGTGCCGGGGCCTCAAGACGCGCACCACCTTGAAGCCGAAGTAATGGCAAGAAATAAGTTTAGTTGGGGGAACCCTAACTCATGAACTAAGCATGCTAGAGAGACAAAATTTGCTCCATTATCTACCTTTGAACAGTCCCACTCGTCCGAAAATTAGACTTTGTGGTCCTTTTCATGGCATCTCAAACCGGAAATCATCAGCTAGCGGGTTTCACTACAAAGTACACGCGAAAGCTTGCCAACTTGAATTCTTGGACATCGAGCTGCAACACAGGTAAGCACGTTAAAATCACCCCCACATCGTATGCCCAAATTTTTTCAAGCTTACACCCTGATAGCCCCCCCACACGAGGGCTCTCTTCCAGTTCCAAATGCCGTGGCTGAAGCGAATTTTGTAAGCGACGCCCAGTGGCTAAGATAGTCAGGCAACCCACGCCCAAAATCAAAAAGTGCCGGGCCTCAAGACGGCGCACCACCTGGACCCCGAAGATAATGGCAAAGAAATAAGTTAGCTTGGGGGAGAACCCTTACTCATGAACTAAGCATGCTAGAGCAGACAAAATTTGCACATAATCTACCTTGGATAGCCACTCGTCCGAAAATCCGACTTTTGTGGTCCTTTTCTGCATCTCCAAAACAGGAAATCACAGCGAGCGGGGTGTACGTGAGCCGAAGGTACCCTCGCGAAAGCTTGCAACTTGAATTCTTGGACTCCGAACAGCAACACAAGGTAACGCACGTTATAATCACCCCCACATCAATGCCCGAATTTTTTCAAAGCTTACACCCTTGGAAAGCCCCCACACGAGGGCTCTCTCATGTCTAAATACAAACGCCGTGGTTAAGCGAATTTTTGTAAGCGACGCCAGTGGCTAAGATAGTAGGCCTACCCCACGCCAAAATCAAAAAGCACCGAGGCCACAAGACGGCGCGCCACCTCGTGCCGAAGTAATGGCAAGAAAAAAGTTTAGTTGGGGAAGACCCTAACTCATGAACTAAGCATGCTGAGAGACAAAATTTGCAGCCAAATCTACCTGGACACTCCACTCGTCCGAAAATTTGAACTTTTGTGTCCCTTTTCTGCATCCTCCAGACCGGCAATCACAGCGAGCGGGGTACTACAAAGTCCTCCGAGAAAGCTTGCCAACTGAATACTTGGACTCCGAGCTGCAAACAAGGTAAGCACGTTAAAATCACCCCCACATCAATGGCCCGATTTTATCAAGCTTACACCCTGATAGCCATACACGAGGGCTCTCTTCAGTCCTAACGGCGTGCTGAGCGAATTTTGTAAGGCGACGCCAGTGGCTAATATAGTAGGCCTACCCACGCCAAATCAAAAAGTGCCGGGGCCCTCAAGACGGGCGCACCACCTGGACCGAAGTAATGGCAATAAATAAGTTTATTTTGGGGAGACCCTACACTCATGAACAAAGCATGCTAGAGAGACAAAATTGCACCATAATCTACCTTTGACAGTCACTCGTCCCGAATAATTTGAACTTTTGTGGTCCTTTTCTGGCATCTCAAAACCGGAATCACAGCGAGCGGGGTACTACAAAATTCCCTCGCGAAAGCTTGCCAACGTTGAATTTCTTTACAACGAGCTGCAACACAGGTAAGCACGTTAAAATCACCCCCACATCGATGCCAATTTTTTCAAGCTTACACCCTTGGATACCCCACACGAGGGCTCTCTCAGGTTCCAAATTCAGTGCTGAGCGAATTTTGTAAGCGACGCCATTGGCTAAGATAGTAGGCCTACCCACGCCAAAATCAAAATGCCGGGGCCTCAAGACGGCTGCACCACCTGGAGCCGAAGTAATGGCAAAGAAAAATTACAGTTGGTGACCAAGGTAATGGGGGTTAGTTATGGAGTTTGGTATTTTGGGGGATAGATGTTGAGTAAGGGGGGTGTGATAAAGGAATTTTGAAGTAGGGGGGGGAAGGGAGGGGGATGAGATTTTAAATTTGATCTATGGATGAGGGGGTAGTAGTTTGAAAGAATTTGTGGAATAGGTTGGAGGGTAGAAGGTAGATTATATTTTTAAGGGTTTTGATAAAAATATGATTGGAAAGTGGGGGGATTAGGTATAAAGGGGTGTAAAATTATTAAGAGGATGGATTTAAGGGGGGGAGGGTGATGTTGGGGGGTGATAAATGGGAGTTTGTGGTGAATAAAATATGAGAGAGAATTATTATTATTATGTGGTTTTTGTGTTGTGAGGGGGGGGGGTAAGTAGTGAGGTGAATAGAGGGAAGTATTTTGGAAGATATAAGGAGTTAGTTTTATAGGGGAGTGAATTGGTTAGGTTTTTTGAGATGGGGGGGGTGGTTAGGGTGGTTGTGGGGTTGGGTGTTGGTGTGTTGGGGTGTGGGTGTGGGGTGTGGTGGGGTGGGTGGTTGTTGGGGTGGTGTGTGGGTGTTGGTGGTTGGTGTTGTTGGTTGTGGGTGGGTGGGGTGTTGTTTGGTGTGGTGTGTTGGGTGTTGGGGGTGTGGGGTGGGTTGGGTGTGTGGTGGTTGGGGGTTTTGGTGGGTGGTTGTTGGGTTTTGTTGGGGTTGGGTGTGTGGTGGTTGTGGGTGGGTGTGGTGTTGGTTTGTGGTGGGGGGTGGGGGGTGTGTGGGTTTTGGTGGTGGGGTGGTTGGTGGGTGTGGGGTGTGGTGGGGGGTTGGTGTGGGTGTGGGTTTGGGGTTGGGGTTGGTTGGGTGTGGTGGGTTTTGGGGTTTGGTGGGTTTGTGGTGTGGTGGGTTGGGGGTTTTGGGGGGGGTTGTTTGTGGTGGGTGGGGTTGTGTTGGTTGGGTTGTGGGGTGGGGGGTGTGGGGTTGGGTGTGGGTGTGGTTGGTGGGTGGTGTGGGGTTGGGGTGTGTGGTGGGGGTGGGGGGTTGGGGGTGTGGGGGGTTGGGTGTTGTGTTGGGGGGTGTGGGTTGGGGTGGTGTTGTTGGGGGGTGTGGGTGTTTGGGGTGGGTGGTGGTGTGGGTGTGGTGTGTGTGGGTGGTTGGTTGGTTGGTGGGGTGGGGGGGGTGGGTTGTTTTTGTTGTGTGGTTGGGTTGGGGTGTTTGTGGTGTGTTTGGTGGGTTGGGGTGGGGTGTGGGTGGTGGTGGGTGTTGGTGTTGGTGTTGGGGTGTGTTTGGGGTGGTTGGTGTGGTTTGGGGTGTGGTGTGGGGGGGTGTGTGGGTGGTGGTGGTGTGGTTGTGGGGTTTGTTGGTTGTGGTTTGGTGTGGTTGGGTGGTGTTTGTGTTGTGGTTTTGGTGGGGGTGGTTGGGGGTGGGTGTTGGGGGTGTGTGGTGTTGTTTGGTGGGTGGTGGTTGTTGGTGTGTTGGGTTTGTTGGTGGGTTGTGGGTTGGTTGGTGTTTGTTTGTGGGTGGGGTGGTTGTGGGTTGTGGGGGGGTGGGGTGGTTTGGTGTGGTGTTTAGGGTGGTGTGGTTTGTGTGTTTTTGGTGTTTGGGGTGGGTGTTGGGGGTGGGGTGTTGGGGGTGGGTGTTGTGGTGTTGGGGTGGGGGTGTTTTGGGGTGGTGGGTGTTTGGGGTTGTTGGTTTGGTGGTTGGGTTTGGGGTGTTGGTGGGGTGGTGGGTGTGGGGTGGTTGGGGGTGTGGGGGTGGTGGGGTTGTTTTGGTGGGGGGTGGTTTGGTGTTGGTGTGGGTTGGGTGGGTGGTTGGTTGGGGTGGGTTGGGGTTTTGTTGGTGGTTGGTGTTGTGGGTGGGGGTTGGGGGTGTTTGGGGGTGTTTGGGGGGGTTGTGTGTGGGTGGTTGTGGGGTGTGGGGTGGGTGTGGTGTTGGGTTGGTGGTTGTTTGGGTGGGGGGTTGGGTGGTTGTGGTTGGGGTGTGGGTGGGGTGTGTGGGGGGGGGGTTTGTGGTTGTGGGTTGGGTGGGTTTTGGGTTGGTTTTGGTTGTGTTGGGGTTGTGGTGGTTTGTGGGTGGGTGGGGTTGGTGGGGGGGTTGGGGGTGTTTGTTGGTTTTGGGTGGTGGGTGGGTTGGGGGTGGGTGGGTGTGGGGGTGGTGGGGGTGTGTGGGTTTTGGTGGTGTGGGTTTGGTTGGGGTGTTGTTGGGGTGGGGGGTTTGGTGGGTGGTTGGTTTGGTTGGGGTTGGGTTTGGGTTTGTTGGGTGTGGTGTGTGGGTGGGGGTGGTTGTGTGTGTTGGGGTTTTGTGGTGGTGTTTGTTGGGGGGGGGTTGTTTGTGGGTGTGGGTTGTTGGGTGTGTTTGTTGTGGTGTTTGTGGTGTGGTGGGTTGTGTTGGGTTTTGGGTGTGGGGTGGTGGGGTTTTTGGGGGGGGTGGGGGTGGGTGGTGGTTGTTGGTGGGTTTTGGTTGTGGGTGTGGGGTTGGGTGGTGTGGTGGGTTTGTTGTGGGGGTTGGTTTGGTGTTGGTGGGTGTGTTGTGTGGGGTGTTGTTGGGTGGTGTGTGTGGTTGTGGTGGGTGGGGGTGGTGTTGGTTGGGTGGTTTGGGTTGGTTGGGGTTGGTGTGTTGTTGGTGGTGTGGTGTGGTTTGTGTGGGTGTGGGTGTGGGGGTTGTGGGTGTGTTTTGGTGTGGGTTTGGTTGTGTGGGGGTGGTTGGTTGGTTTGGGGGTGGTTTGGTGTTGGTGGTGGGTTGTGGGGGGTGTGTTGGTGTGTGTTGGTGGTTGTGTTGTTGTGTGGTGTGGGTTGTGGGTTTGTTTGGGTGGGGGTGGTTGGTGTGGTGGTTGTTGGTTGGTGTTGGGGTGTGGGGTTTTTTGGTGGGGGTGTGTTGTGGATTTGGTGGTTGGGTTTGGGTTGGGGGGGGTTGTGGGGGGGGGTTGTGTGGGGGGGGGGTGTGGGGTGGGTTGGGGTTGGGGGTGTTGGGGGGGTGTGGGTTGTGTGGGGGGGTTTTGGGTGGGTGTGGTTTGGGGGGTGGGTTGTTGTGGGGGGGGGGGGTTTGGTTTGGGGGGTGGGGTGGGTTGTGGGGGGGGTGTGGGGGGGGGTGGGGGGTGGGGTGGGGTGGTGGGGTTGGGGTGGGGGGGGTGGTGGGGGGTTTGGTGTGGTGGGGGTTTGGGTGGTGGGGGGTGGTTTGGGGGGTTTGGGGTGGGGGTTGGGGGGGGGTGGGTGGGGGTGGTGGGTGGGGGTGGGGGGGGTGTGGGTTGGGGGTTGGGGTGGGTTGTTTGGGGGGTGGGGTTGGGTTTTGGGGGGGGGGGGGGTGGGGGGGTTGGTGGGGTTGGGTGTGGGGGGGTGGGGTTTTTGGGGTGGTGGGTGTTTGGGTGGGGGTGGTGTTTTGGGGGGGGGTTTCCGGGGGGGGTGGTTTTTTTTTTAAATTTGGGTTTTGTGGGGGGGGGGATTTTAAAGTTTTTTGGGTTAATTTTTTGGGGTTGTGCCCAAGGGGGAAGGGGGGGGGGGTTTGGGGGGGGGGGGTTTGGGGGGGGGGTTTTTTGGTTGGGGGTGGGTGTTGGGGGGTTTTTTGGGGGTTTTTTAGGGGGGGGGGAAAGGTTTTTTGGGGGGGGTGTAAGGGGGGGGTTAGGGGCAAATTTTGTCTCTCAAAGCATGCTTAGTTCATGATTTGGGGGTCCCCCCAACAAAACTTATTTCTTGCCATTATTTTGGGCACAAGGGGCGCCCCCGTCTTGGGGCCCCCCGGTGCTTTTTGTTTTTTGGCGGGGGTAGGGGCCTACTATCTTACCCCACTGCCGGCCCCGGGGTTTTAAAAAAAACAAAAAAACCCCCGGAGTGACCTTAATCCAAGGTTTAATTTAGGGGTTGGGAAAAAAAAAATTTTTGGGTTTTTCCCAAAAATTGGGGAAAACCCGCTTTAGTTCATGATTTAAGGGTCTCCCCCAACTAAACTTATTTTTTTGCCTTTATTTCCCGGCACGAGGGGGCCCGGCCGTCTTTTTGGGCCCCGTGTTTTTGGGGATTTTGGCGTGGGGAAAGGCCAAACTTTTTTAGCCATTTGGGCGTCCCCCTTTTAAAAAAATTGGCTTAAACCACGGCTTTTGGACCTGAAGAGACCCTGGGTGTGGGCTACCCAAAGGGGTGTAACTTAAAAAAATTTGGGGCTTTGATGGGGGGGTGATTTTAACGTGCTTACCTTGTGTTGCAGTTCGGTCCAAGAATTCAATTTGGGCCCAACTTTCGGCGAGGATTTTTTAAAGAAACCCCCCTGGGCCTGTGTTTTTCCTTTTTGGAATCCCCAAAAAGGGGAAACCAAAAAAAGCCCTTTTTCCCGGACGGGGTGATTTCCCAAAGGGTAGATTATGGGCAAATTTTTCCCCTCAAAGAAAGTTTTAGTTCATGAAAAGGGGTCCCCCCCAACTAAACTTTTTCCTTCCATTACTTGGCCCGAGTGGCGCCCCGTTTTGGGGCCCCCCGCACTTTTTGTTTTTGGGGGGGGTGGGCCTACTTTCTTAGCCACTGGGGTCCCTTTAAAAAATTCGCTCCCCCGGGGGGTTTGGCCCTAAAACCCCTGTGGGGCCCCCCAAAAGGGTGTAAGTTTTGAAAAAATTGGGATTGTTTGGGGGGGTGTTTTTAACGTGCTTACCTTTGTTAAAGCTCATTTCCAAAAATTCAATTTGGCAAGTTTTCCCGGGAGGATTTTGTATACCCCCGCTCGCCGTGACCCCCCGGTCTGGAGATGCCAGAAAAGGGCCAAAAAGGGCTTTTTTGGGGACGAGTGACTGCCCCAAAAAAATTTAAAGGGGGCAAATTTTTCTCTCAAGCATGTTTAGTTCATAGTTGGGGTCCCCCCAACTAAATTTATTTTTGCCATTATTTTGGGCCGAGGTGGCGCCCCTTTTTGGGGGCCCCCGGGTTTTTTTGTTTTGGCCCGGGGGTGGGGCCAACTATCTTAGCCACGGCGTCGCAAAAAACAAAAATTTTGGGTTTTAACCGGGGTTTTTAAAAAATTTTTGGGGGGGAAAAATTTTTTTTTTTGGGCTTAAAAAACCTTTTTTAAAATTTAAATTTTAAAACCCTTTTACCTTGGGGTTTTTTTGGCATTTTTTCGGAGCCCAAAAATTTTCTTTTTGGGGCCAATTTTGGGCGGGGATTTTTTAATCCCCCCCCGCTGGGCCTTGTTTTCCTTTTTGGAATAAAAAAAAGGGGGAACCAAAAAATCTTTTTCCCGGCGAGTGATTTCCCAAAATTTTTGGGGTGAAAATTTTTTTCTCTCTACACTTATTTTAGATTAGGGTCCCCCCAACTAAACTTATTTCTCCAAATTACTTGGGCCCGATGGCGCCCGTTTTGGGGGGGGGCCCCGGGGCCCTTTTTGATTTTGGGCGGGGGGAAAGGCCTACTATCTTGCCACTGGCGTCGCTTAAAAAATTTCCCCTCGGGCCAGGGCGTTTGGACCGAAAGAGCCCCTGTGGGGCTACCCAAGGGGGAAGTTTGGGAAAAAATGGGCTTTGATTGGGGGGGTTTTTAACGGCTTACCTTGTGTTCATTTGGGAGTCCAAAATTTCCCAATTGGGCAAGTTTTCCGGGGGACTTTTAGTCCCCCCCCCCGCCGCCTTTTTTTTTTCCCTTTTTTTGGGAGATCCAAAAAGGGGGACCACAAAAGCATTTTGGGACGAGTGACCCAAAAAAATTTTATGGTGCAAATTTTGTCTCTCTAGCTTTTTTAAATTCATGAGTTAGGGTCCCCCCCAAAAAAAATTTTTATTTCGCCATTACGGGGGGCCGGGGTGGCGCGCCGCTTGGGCCCCGTTTTTTTTTTTTGGGGGGGTGGCCTACTTTTTTACCCCACTGGGCGCTTACAAAATTCCTAACCCCAGGGGGT
>JASTWB010000393.1:0-19740 GCA_032158295.1 Pycnopodia helianthoides | reverse complement strand
TTTAACATCGATAGACCCTTGTTTTAAACTGCCTCTTTGATGAATTACCGTGGGGGAAGGTTTTTTATTGGCTGGAGTCGTGCCCCCAGCGCGTCACGCGTGCAGTTCCATTGCTTTTCACAAAGATGGTGGTCAATGAGTCAGTGCAACCCATCTATACAAAACGCCCTCTAAGTGGACCCAGCACATTCTTGCTTTTGTTAATTTTAAACCCAAAATCTTGAGGCCTAATTTTGTCTACATTTTTTTGATGGGTCTTTTTTTTCTTTTTCCCAAATGACAAATACAATGAATATTTTTTGGGGCCCGATAAGAGAAAAGTAAGAATCCCGTAATTATAAAACAAAAATGGATATTTTGCATTCGGCAATGGGGAGAATTTTTCATTCGTTAAAAGTGGATTTTCCCTTTTAAACTCGGCTTGCCTCGTTAATTTCCTTATTTTCTTTTAAAAAAATTTTTCCAAACCAAAATCTTTCAAAAAAACGCGTTTTATAGCCAAAATATCCATCCTGACTGCAAGTGCCCTTTAATCACACTTTAAAAAACATTTGGCTTAAACAACCCGCCAAAAAATTTTACATAGAGGTCCATGGTAATTTTATGTGAAACACACCGCGGGTGAATAGTCATAAATAATACAAGGGCTTTTTCCCTTTTTTTTTTTAACTATTTTCTTAATTCGGAAGTAGCGGGAGACTTTTGCATTTTTTTCTCAAATTGTTTTTCTTAAGGCGGATAGTGAAAAATTGAAATCAAAACAGGGTTTTTTTTATTTCTTTAAAACCTATCCCACAATTTAGCATTCGGAACTATCCGAACAGCACTTCATTTTTACGTGCAAATCCCCCAAGTATGCCAAACACACAGTATCGTGCTCCACTTGCCCGAAATTATATCCCCCTGTAAATATTTGTTTGGAGAAAAATTTTAAAAAATACATATTTTTTTCGTGGAAAACAGCAGATCTGAGTGGAGTTGGGGTCGTTTCTGCTAGTGTTACATAACTCGATTTTGTTATTTTGTTATTAAAAAAAAAAAACGAATACATTATCCCCGCTGTAAAAGGGAATAAATTTTTTAAAAATTTTTTAAAAATTTTTGTTGTATAACATAAATGGTTATTTTTAAAAGGAAGTTTTTTATTTGGTAAACTTTTGGAAAATTTACATGACGGAAAGCTGCAAAAATATCCGTAGACAGTGTTCTTTTTTTGTGTGATCACCTACTATCCTGACATAAAAAACCTGTGAAGAAAAAAAAATCCGTTGTGTGGGAGTCGGGAGAAATAGTTTAAACCATGCAATTTACATGTAACACTTTGTCCTTTAAGTAGTAACAACCAAAATCACTGTTCCCCTTTTTTTGGGTTTTCAGTTTGCTCGGAAATATTCATTCAAAAAGGTTCCCACAGGAAAATTTGTTCAAGTATGTTCATAACAGTAAGCTTTTTAGACAAAAATTAAACAATTATGTCTTTTTTTCCCTTTCCAAACCTAATTTATTAAAAGGGGTTTCAGACTTCAAATGGGTGGGGGCACGTAAAAACAATTGTGGGCATGATGTATTTTGTGTGCACGTGATCGTTTTCCCAAACATAATAACCAATCAAACCCCTTGATCAGGTTGAAAGTAAAGAATTCTACCCCAAAAATTCTGATTTCTTTTTTTGGCAGCGGTGATCTTTCCCAAAGAAGTTATTAAATATGAAGTCTAATTAATTAATTAATCCAATCCCCTTCCCAATAATTTAACTTTTGGTATTCGATAATGACCGGGATCGTGATCCAGGGTTTTTGCTTGTGTATTATTTCATTCAAAAACCGTATAGGTTCTCATCAAGCCAAATTTTTTTGTATTTTAGTGGGGCGGGTTCGACTTGGTTAATTTGTCGGCGGACTGGTTTTAGAATCGACCAGAATGCGGGGCTCTGGTCATGAGACCCGGAATTGGGGGTCAAAATGAAAACACGCAAATTTTAGTTAAACTTCAATATTTTTTAACTTTCCGGTTCAGCCTGACCCGGGGGGTGGGGGGGGGCCCCTGGGGGAATCGGTAATTTTAAGTCGATGTACCCCGCAAAATGTTAGTAATGTTCTGATTTTTGGGTTTTTTTTGAAACATAAAAAATTTTTGTGATCTGTTTCCCCCAAAATACGCATTTTCCCCCGTGTGTTCTTGACTGAAAAGAAGTGCAAGTAAAAAACGAGCCCCGGAAATTTTTTCTTGTTAATACGCTTATATATATTTGAATATATATCATATAATAGTAGGGGTAGATGGCCTTAGCTTTCGATCCCAAAGGACCTTCTTAAAGGGGATATATATAATATATATCTATATATATTTTTTTTTGGGGGGTTAATTTTGTTGGTTTGCTTTTATTTATGAATTTGTTTATTTAATAATTTATTTTGATTTTACTTTATATTTCTTTTTTCCCTTTTTCATTTTTTATTTTTTGAGTCCCCATTTCAGTATGATTTCTTTTTCCGGTCTGTTTTTTTTTCTCCCGTTGGTTGGGTGCATCGTATTACTAACATTGAAACCACGGGGTTAAAGTACCAACCCCTTACAGGCAGTGGAAAAGGTGCTGGGATGTTCAACATTTTGGACCAGCGATCCAGGTTCGAATCCCGTTGCACTAATATAGGTTAAAGGGCCTTTTGCTGTCTGTGGCAACATGTATTGGGACTCCTTCTTCCTCCCAAGGTGTCGGGCCCTAGTGGCTAGGGGGGGAGACAGGGGGGAAATGCTGTGGTCAAACCGCCAAAATAAGGGAACTAAAATCGTTGTCCGAGGGGGCCCCCAGAGCGCGCTATCTAACCCCTCGGGCGGTGAAGCCTGACACTACCGCTTGCGTAATTTTTTAACTTTTTTTGAATAAGGTAGGATTATATTTATTTTATTTTATTTTTTTTATATTTTTTTTTGGGTTTTTTGATGCTTTACGCAATAAAAGTTACATGAAATACTGGGGAAAAAATTTTCATTAAAGAAAAAATCAAAAAAAAAAGAAAACCCAAAAATGTATCAAATTAGTTGCGGTGATCGTAAAACCCCCTCTACAGAGGGCTTTTACCGGGGGGTTACGAGGTTCGACCATAAGTGCAATTTGACCAAAAGTTGACAGACTAATACCCCGTATCCAATTTTTTACCTTTTGAAAATCAACAAGAAATTCTAAAACACGGGCTTGATCTTCAATGTCTAAGGAATCCAACCATAAACTCAAAAAATAATTGAGAAATATTTTGAAGAAAAAGGGACAAAAAAATTACAGAGAATTGACCTGGGCCCAATTTTTATGGGCTGCTTAAGTAAACCAAATTTTATTAAGCACGAAAAAACTTGCTTATTTTAAAACATGTTACTGGCCAAAATTTCATTTCCTTATACATTTTGTGAGGTATTTAGGGTTTTTTTACTTAAAAACAAATTGAGTGTATGTCTTGGCCGGGGGTTATTTTTTAAGCAATGATTTGTTTGCTTAAGCAAATTTTTTGTTTTGCAGCTCCATGAAATTGGGCCCCCGGGGGGGTTTTTAAAAATTTCAATTGAGGTATTTGGAGACAAAAGCACTAACAAATAAATGTTATTTGCCCAAAAGGGGTTCATTGGGTGTTTCTTAAATTTTTTTTTAAAATAATATTTTTTTATTATTTATTATTTATTTATTTTTTATGTTATATATATTAATATGGAACTGATAATTAAACGTTTTCCCCAAAAAATCAGTGACCTCTGGGTTTAAAATTTTTATACACTAATTGTTATGCTAGTAAACAAAACTAAAAACCAGTCACAAGCAAATGATAAGGCATGACATTTTTGCCAGTAACAGGGGTAAAAAAAACAAGCTAATTTTCGTGCTTAAACAAATTTTTTTTACTTTAAGCACTCCATAAAATTTGGGGCCCCAGGTAATTCTCTATAATGTTTTGCCCCTTTTCTTCAAAATTTTCTCAATTATGTTTTGAGGTTATGGTTGGTTTTCCTTAAATGAAAAAACCCCCGTGTTCTTAAAATTTCTTTGTGATTTTCGAAATGGAAAAAGGGGCATATTGGGTAATATAGTCTGAACATTGGCGAAATTGCATTATGGCCAACCCGTGCACAACACCCTCGTAACCCCCCGGTAAAAGCCCGCCCTAGAGAGGGTTTACGATCATCGCAACTAATTTGATAATTTTTTGGGTTTTTTTTTTTGCAATTGTTCCTTTTAAAATAAAATGTTTTTGCAGTATTTCATTAACTTTTTATTGCGTTTTGCAAAAGAATACGAAATTAAAATTAAATAAAAAAATCTTTGTGTTGGACAGTCCCAGACTTATCCCCTGCCTAGTACGGTGTTGTACTTTAAACCCGTGAGTTTTACAATGTATATAATACAGTGCCCCAAAACCAGAGGGGAGAAAACAATAGACGGAACTGTATTATACTGAAGGGGACTCAAAAATAACTAAATGAAAAGGGGAAAAAAAATATATAAGTAAATCAATAAATTTTTAAATAAAAATTCATAATGGCAAACCAAAACAAGTGAGACCCCCCCCAAAAAAAAAATTATATAATATAGGATATTATTAATGCCTCTGAAGAAGGTCGGTTTGGATCGAAAGCAAAGGGCCTCTCCCCAACTATTATGTATATATATATATATATTCAAAAAATAAATAAAAAAAAAATAATAAAAAAATAAAGTTTAAAAAAAAAAAAAAAAAAAACACCCAATAAACAACATAATATTTTGAAATTAAACGTTTTGGGGTCATGCTATTATTAGATGCGAAAATTAAAATCGTTCCAAAAACTGGTTCTGTGGCTTCAACTTTTGAGGAGACTGAAAAAATTCGGCTTTTTAAAGTTGGGCCCCTATTTAACGGGGAAGGGGAGAAGTGCTTACGAAAAGGGGCAGAAGCCCGTTTTGGGAAAAAGACAAATTTTTGTTTTTCGCGTGTTTTTTTGTCTTTTGGGGTAGTTAGGGAAAATTCCAAACGGGCTGATGCCAAAAATGAAAAAATTCTAAAGTTCGTCGTCTGTAAACATGTTTTTTGTTTTAAAGAGGTTGGAGATTTGTGAGTATTTTTGTTTATTTATGAAAGAAATTGTTCCTTGGGATTTTTTTTTAGTTTAGTCTTCTACAACCCCGGCCAATGCTTGGGCCACCCTTTCCCTATAGTGTTACAATAACCATAAATAACCTTTCCCCTGTCTCACAAAAAACATTCTCCCCCCCGTCCCCCGTCCCCCCGCTCAATGTTGTCTGGAACGCAGAGACCGTGAACTATTGATTAAACATTGAAAGGGGGCGGGGGGGCCCAACAAATAGGGGCCGGGTTTGGGTCGAAATTTTTTAAGCTGAATTTTTTGGTTTAAAAATTACAAATGGGTTTAAAAAATGACTATGAATTCCAAAGACTGATTGCCTTTCATCGCTGAGTAGGGCGTTAAAACAAAATTCAATCACAAGGATGATTTTGTGGGGGGGGGGGGGGGACTAAAAAGTTCAGAGACACCCAAGTTCATGTATTGCTGAAAACGGCGTTAATACACAATTCGAAGCAGGAGGATTTTTTTGTGGGGGGAGGGGGGGGCTGACTATGATTGTGTTTTGACAGTAAATGATATTTTTGCCGATAACTTTGAACACAAAGAAACAAAAAGGAACATTTTTTTTTTTAAAATTTTGTGTAATTTTTTTTTTGGGGGGTGGTATTATTTGTGGCATTAAACAAAATAATAAAAAGAAATAGAAAAAAATGGGTTTGAAAAATGAAAGAATGGTTATAAGCAATAAACATTCATTGTTTGTCGAGGGAGGGAAAAAAAATAGAGAAAAAACACGAGAAATTTTGCCTCTTAACTCCTTTTTGGGTTTTCAAAATTTGATTGTTAAGCGTTCTCTTAACCATTCACCTTCTAGACTTGCCCTTCATAGACGTTTTGAAGTTGAACGGGGTTACCCTTTTATCGGGCACGAAAACGCCCCCAGAAAGCATCGGGGCAAATATAAAAATTTCCCCTATTACCCCAAATAATGAAATTGGTTCCAGTGACTAAAACCCACGTGCGGGCTTAAAACCAAAGTCACACGGTACCGTAGTAGAGTAAATAAAGAGATTTATAAATTTCTTTTTCTATTTTGGTTTGAGGGTTAACCTTTTGATTTTTGCCAAATAAGAATGAGGTGGTTAAAAAGAATATGAACAGGTTTTGTTTTTTTGTGACGCAATATTTTCCCGTTTTGAACAAAAACCTTTTTCACGTAAGTTACAACCCAAACTGCCTGGTGAATCGTGTGGTGAACCGTCAGACATGCGTGATCTGTCCCCACTTTTGGGGGGTAAAACGGGCTCTTTTTGGCGAACCCACCTCTTTTCGGATCCAAACCCGTTACAAGCCCCTTTTAGAGCTTCCCTTATTGAACCCAAATCTTTCAGGCGGCTCATGTTCTTCTGAGACAGCCCCCAGTCTCAGCAACTTTTTCTTGCCGAGGTAAATCCCCCTCTGTTTTCCAAATTTTGACATTTCTCACCAAAGACGCTCCTGGGCTTAGAAAGAAAGTCTTTTCGCCCACCTCGGCCCGGTGACCCCGGTGAACTTCCCCTTTTCATGTTTTAAAAATTCCCTGAACAGAACTAGGGGATCATTGACTTGCCGCTATTTTTTCCTGTTTTTTTCCGCTCTTTCCGAAAAAAGACAAATTAATTATATGCACGATTTTCGTTCGAAATTAAGCCCGAAACCCCATTTTTGTAAATTGGCTCTTGCTTTCTATAACTAGTAAAAAAATGTTTTGTTTCATTATGAATTGTCCTGACCACCAAAGATTGGAGTATATTTGGGTGCAGTAACTCCGCAAAATAAAACTTAAAGGGCTTTCAGACAACCCCCGCGCAAAATGTTTGGGGCCACCCATTCCCCAACGCTGAATAAACATTCATGTCGACATCCCCTACAATAAAATTCTCTCCCGTCGTCCCCCCCCCCCCCCCCAAAAAACATCCTTGCGTTTTGAACGCCCTACTCAGCAGTAAAAGGGCATTCAGTGTCTATGGACATTATAGTTTTTTTTAAAGCCTTTTTTTGTAATAAGAAATTCAAAAATCACGTGAAAGAATTTCAGAAAAACCCGGCCAAAATGTTTTGGGCACCCTTCCTATGGTTACAATAACCATACAATAACCATTTCCTTTTCTACAAAAACATTCTCTCCCCCCCCCCCCCCCGCTCAATGTTGTCGGAAGCAGAAGACCGTGCAACTATGTGATTCAACTTTTAAAGGGGGGGCAGGGGGGCCCAAAAATAGCCGGTTTGTCGAAATTTTTTAAGCGTAAATTTTTTTTTGGTTAAACATTAAAAAATAAGGCTTTAAATGAACTATGAAGTCCAAAAGACGTGATTGCCATTCATCGCTGAGTTGGGCGTTAAAAACAAAATTCAAATCAGAAAGGGATGTTTTGTGTGGGGGGGGGTGAAAAGAAATGTTCAGAGACCCAATGTTCTGTATTCCCTGAAAACGGGGTTAATACACAATTCGAAGCAGTGAGGATTTTTTGCCCCGGGGGAGGGGGGGGGGCTGACTATGATTGTCTTTGCAGAAAATGATATTCTTCCCGATAAGCGTTTGAACACAAAAAACCCACAGGCAACATTTTGTGTTGAAATTTGTGTAATTTTTTTTTGGGGGGGGGGATTATTTTTTGTGACTTTAAATAAAAAATAAGTAAAAAGAATAGAAACAATGGGATTGAAAATGAAAGAATGGTTATAAGCAAGAACATTCTTGTTTGTGAGGGAGGTATAAAAAATAAGAAAAAAAACACAGCATTTTGTTCTCTTAACTCCTTTTTGGGTTTTCAAGACATTTGATTTGTTAATCGTATTCTTAACCATTACAACCTTCACGGACTTGCACCTTCATAGATGTTTTTAAATTTTGAGATGCGTTATTCCTCTGTACAGGCACGAGAAACCCCCCCACAGATAATATAGGGGCCAAAAATAACAATGTGCGCATTTAGCCAATATGTTTTGGGCACCATAACTAAAAGCCACGAGGCGGGTTTTAAAACCAAGTCTACACGGTTCACCGTAGTAATAAATAAAGAGATTTCAAAAATTTCTTTTCTTTTTTGGGTTTTTTTAGGGTTAAACCCGTTTGATTTTTCCCAAATAACCAAAAATGGGTGGTTCAAAAGAAATTGAACGGTTATGGTTGTTTGTGATGCAATCCCCCTTTTCGTTTGAACAAAAACCCTTTTTCATAAGTTCAAGCAAACATGCCGGGTGAATCGTGTGGTAAAACCGCGACATGCGGTTTGCCCACACATTTGGGGTACTAAGGGGTCTCTTTTTTGGCGAACCCCCTCTTTCGGACCCCAAAAATTTTACAAGCCCCTTTTTAGAGTTGCCTGTACTTAAAACCAATTATTCTGGCGCGCCTCATGGTTCTATTGAGACATGCATACCCCTGCTGCAGACTTTATCTTGCCGGGAAAGGGCCCTCTGTTTTCCTAAGTTTCTGTACATTTCTCCCAAAACCTCCTGCGCTTAGAAAGAAGTTTTTTTCGCCCACCTGGGCCACGGTGACCCGGTGAACTTCCCCTTCTGTTAAATTCCGCTGAACAAATAGGGGGATACATTGCCGTTGCCGCTATTTCTCTTGTGTTTTCCCCCCCTTTTTCCCGCAAAAACAATAATTTTTGCACGATTTTTCGTTCGAAATTTAAGCCACGAAACACCTGTGAAAATTTTGGCTTTGCTTTCTAAAAACTTGTTCAAAATGCTTTTGTTAATGAATTGTCCTCTATCCCCAAAATTGGATTAGTATGTTGGGCCATTCAACCGAAAAAATCAACTAAAAACTTTCGCCCCCCCCCCCAAAAAAACTTGGGACCCATTCCAACGGAAAAAATTTGGGGGGGGGGTTTTTTTGGGGGGGGGGGGAAAAAAATTTGGTTTTTAAGTAAAGAAAAAATTAGGTTTTTGGGCATTATATTTTTTTAAAGCCTTATTTGTAATAAAAATTAAAAAATCAGCTGAAAATTTCAGAATGTCTGAAATTTTTTTAAGCGTAAATTTTTTGGTTAAACACTCAAAAAAGCTTTAAAATGACTAGAATGCCAAAGACAGTGATTGCCATTATCGCTGGTGGGCTAAAAAAAATTAAAATAGCAAGGATATTTTGTGGGGGGGGGGGTGATAAAATGTTCAGAACACCAATGTTCATGATTGCTGAAAACGGCGTTAAAAAAAAAATTCGAAGAGTGGGGAAATGTTTTTGTGGGGGAGGGGGGGGGGACTATGATTGTGCTTTACAGTAAATGACTATTTTGCCGAGAAGCGTTTGAACACAAAAGAACACACACGGGGCAACATTTCTGTTTTTAAAATTTTTTGTAATTTTTTTTTTGGGGGGTTGGTATTATTTTTGTGAGTTTTATACAAAAAATAAAAGAAAATAGAAAAAAATGGGATTAAAAAAGAAAAAATTTTTTATAAGAAAATAAAACATCTTTTTTTGTCGAGGGAGGGGATAAAAAAAGAGAAAAAAACACGGCATTTTGTCTCTCTTGAACTCCATTTAGTTCAAGAATTTGACTTGTTAAGGACTTTTAAACCATTACACCTTCTAGACTTCCCCCATTCATAGACTTGATTTAAGTCGAATCGCGGTTACCCCTTGTAAGGCCGAAAACCCCCCCACGAACTACATGGGCCAATATAACAATGTGCGTATTTAGCCCAATAATGTTTTGGATCCAGTAACAAAAAGCCACATCGCAGTTTGAAACCTCAAACCCGGTTCCCGAAGTAGAGTAAAAAAAAGAGATTCATAAATTTTTTTCTTTTTTGGTTTTGGGGTTTAAAACCTTTTTGTTTTTCTGCCAAAAACCGAATGAGGTGGTTCAAAAGAATTAAAAGGGTTATGTGTTGTTTGTGCACTGCAATACCCTTTTTCGTGTTGACAAAAACCTTTTTCACGAAATTACAAGCAAACAGCCATGGTAAAACGTGTGGTGAACCGTCAACAGGGGTGATCTGTCCACACATTTGGGGGACTAAGGGTATCTCTTGGCGAACCACTCTCTTTCGGATCCAAATCCGTTCAAGCCCTTTTTTACGAGTTTGCCTGAATCCAAGTCTATTCAGGGGGCGCGCCTCATGGTTCTATCTGAGACATGCATCGTCTGCTGCAGATTTATTCTTGCCGAGGTAAAGGGCCCCTTTTTTCCTAGTTTCTGTACATTTTCCCCAAAAGACCCCCTGGCCTTAGAAAGAAGTCTTTTTCGCCCCCCTGGGCCACGTGACCCCGGGTTTAATTTCCCCTTCATTTTTACAATTCCCGCGAACGAACTACGGAAATTGCCACGTTGCCGCATTTCTTCTGTGTTTTTTCGTTTTCCCGCAAAAAGACGAATAATTATATGCACGTTTTCTTTTCAAAATTAAGCCACGAAAACCATGTTGAAAAAATTGGCTCTTGCTTTTAAAACATGTACAAATGTTTGCTTCACTTAAGTTTGTCTCGTCACCAAAATTGGAGATATCTGTGTGCAGCAACTCCGCAAAATCAACTAAAGGAACTTTCAGAAAATCCCGCGAAAATTTTGTTGGGGCCCCCTTTTCCCAACGCTGAAATAAAATTCACTGTGGGACACCCCCTGACAATAAACATTTCTCCCCCGTCGTCCCCCCCCCCCACAAAAAATCCTTGTGTTTTGTACGCCCCCTCAGCAGTAACGGACATTCAGTGTCTTGGCATTCTGTTTTTTAAAGCCTTATTTTGTATAAGAAATTCAAAAAATCCGTGAAAGAATTTTCAAATCTAAATTTTTTAAGCGTGAATTTTTTTGGTTAAACATTAAAAAAATAAGGCTTTAAAATGATATGAATGTCCAAGCAGTGTGCCATTCATCGTGAGTAGGGCGTTAAACAAATTAAAAATCAGCAAGGATGTTTTTTTGGGGGGGGGGGGGTGATAAGAATGTTCAGAGACAGCCAATGTTCATTTTTGTGAAACGGCGTTAATACACAATTCGAAGCAGGAGGATGTTTTTGTCGGGGGGGGGGGGGGACTATGATTTGCTTTGAAGTAAATACTATTTCTTGCCGGTGAGCTTTTTGAACCAAAAAAAACACACAGGCAACATTTCGTTGTTAAAATTTTTGTGTAATTTTTTTTGTTGGGGGGGTATTATTTTTGTGACATTAATACAAAATAAGTAAAAAGAGAATAGAACAATGGGATAAAAAATGAAAGAAGGGTTTAAGAAATGAACATTCTTGTTTGTGAGGGAGGTGATAAAAAATAAAGAAAAAAACACGAGCATTTGTCTCTTTGACTCCTTGGGTTTCAAGAAATTTGCTTTTTAAAGGTTTTCCCTTACCCATTACACCATTCATAACTTGCCCTTTCATAGATTGATTTGAATCTGAGATCGGGGTTTTTATTCCTCTGAAATAGGCACAAAACCCCCCAAGATAAGCTATCAGGGGCCAATATAACAATGGCGCTATTTGCCCAATAATGTTTTGGGCTACCAGTAGATAAAAGCCACATCGAGGCTTGAAAACCAAGTTCACGGTTTCCCCGTAGTAAGAAAATAAAGAGATTTCATAAATTTTTTTCTATTTTGGTTTTTGGGGGTTAACCGTTTGTTTTTTCTCCCAATAACAAAATGAGGTGGTTAAAAGAATATGAACAGGAAAAGGTTGTTTTCACTGCAATCCCCTTTTTTCGTGTTAAACCAAAAACCCTTTTCACGTAAGTAAAGCAAAATCCCAGGGGTAAAACGTGGGGTAAAACCGTCAGACATGCTGTCTGTCCAAAAATTTGGGGGGGTATAAGGTACTTCTTGGCAAACCCCCATCTTTCTTGGGATCCAAAACCCCGTTACAACCCCTTTTTAAAACGAGCTTCCTGTACTTGAATCCAAGTTTTCAGGGGCCTCAGGGTTCTATCTGAGAAAAATGATCTTCTGCAGCAGACTTTATTCTTCCCGGGGTAAATCCCCTCTGTTTTCCAAATTTCGTACATTTCTCACCAAAGACCCCTCCTGCGCTTAGAAAAAAGGGTCTTTTTCCCCCCCACCTCGCCACGGTGCCCGGTGAACTTCCCCTCATGTTTACAATTCCGCGAACAGAAACGGGATAATGCCGTTCCCGCTATTTCCCCTTTTTTTTCCCCGCTCCCCGGGAAAAAGACAAAATTTTATTGCACGATTTTCGTTAAAATTCCCCCAAACAAACCCCTTTTGAAAAAGGGGGCCTTTTGTTTCTAAAACATTAAAAAAGCTTTGCTTCACTTATGAATTGTCTCGACCACCAAAAGTTTGGGATATATTTTTTTTGCTCAATCCGCAAAATCAACAAAAGGGAAATTTTTCAGAAATCCCCGCAAAAGGGTTTGGGGGCCCCCCCCAAAAACCCAATAAACATTCACTGCACACCCCCCTGACAAAAAACATTCTTCCCCGTGTCCCCCCCCCCCCCCCCCAAAAACACCTTGCTGTTTTGAACGCCCTACTCAATAAACGGCCTTTCAGTTTCCTAGGGGAAAAAATTAAAAAGCCCTTTTTAAAAGGGCCCTTTTTTTTTAAAAAATAAAAAAATTCCCCCAAAAATCACCCTTAAAAAAAGGGAATTTTCAAAAAAACGGGGGTTCCCGGGGGAAATTTTTTTTAACGTGAATTTTTTTTTTAAAATTACAAAAAAGGGTTTTTTAAAAATTTTTTGAACCCCCAAAAAAGCCCAGGGTTTGGGCCATTCATCGCTAGTGGGGCCTTAAAAAAAAATTCAAACAAAAGGGTTTTTGTGGGGGGGGGGGGTGACTAAAAATTTTTAAAAGACAAATTTTTATGATTCCCAAAAAAGGGGTTTTTTAATCACAATTCGAAGCGGGGAGGTTTTTGGGGGGGGGGGGGGGCACTAGTTTGGGTTTTGGGAAAAAATTTTTTTCTTCCCGAGTGGGTTTTTAACCAAAAAAACACACACGGGGAAAATTTTTGGTTTTGAAATTTGGGAAATTTTTTTTTTGGGGGGGGTTTTTTTATTTTGTAGCAAAATTTAAAAATTAAAAAAAAAGAAAAAAAAAAAAGGGGAAAAAAAATAAAAAATGGAAAACCCCAATAAATTCATTTTTTTGCCCGGGGGAGGTGAAAAAAATAAGAGAAAAAAACACACTTTTTGTCTCTTTTAAAACTCCTTTTTAGGTTAAAAAATTTCTTTTTAAGGACTTTTTAACCTTTTACCCTTTCAAGACTTCACCATTAAAAGACTTGTTTTGAAGCCCGAATCGGGGGTTATTCCTCTTATCCAGGAAACCCCCCAAATAACTGGGGGCCCAAAAAAACAATGTGCCTTTTTAGCCCAAAAAGTTTGGGCTACCCAAAAAAAAAGCCGATCGGGGCTTAAAAAACCCAAAGCCCAGGGTTTCACCGTAGTAGATAAATAAAAATTTTAAAAATTTTTTCTTTTTTTTGGTTTTGGGGGGTTAACCCTTTTTGTTTTTCTCCCAAAAAACCGAATGGGGTTTTCAAAAAAAAAAAAAACGGGTTATTTTTGTTTGCACGCAAAAATTTTTTCGGTTAAAAAAAAAACCCTTTTTTCAAAATTTTTACAAAAAACACCCCGGGGGAAAAATCGGGGGTAAACCCTTCAGCAGGGGAAAATTTTCCCACACTTTTGGCGGTACTAAGGGGTCATCTTTTCGAACCCCCCCTTTTTTCCCTTCGGCCCAAAAATCCTTACAATCCCTTTTTACGAGCTTGCCTGAACCCAAGTCTATTCGGGGCGCCCTCAGGGTTCTATTGAACATCATCTCTCATCAATTTTATTCTTCCCCGGGGTAAATCCCCCTTTTTTTCCCCCAAGTTTCGTACATTTCTCCCCAAAAACCCCTGGGTTTAAAAAAAGAATTTTTTTTTCGCCCACCTGGGCCACTTCCCCCCGTGAATTTCCCCTTCATTTTAAAATTTTCCCGCGAACAAACCCCGGGGGTACTTGGGCACTTCCCTTTTTTCTCCTTGTTTTCCCCTTTTCCCCCAAAAAAACCCCAATAATTATATGCACATTTTTCGTTAAATTTTTAAAGCCAGAAAAACCTTTTTAAAAATTTTTGGGGTTTTTTTTCAAATAACAGTATCAAATGTTTTTTTTTCCCATTTTTAAAAGTCTCTGACCCCCCAAAAAATTTGGGATATCTGGGGCTTAAAACCCGCAAAACAACAAAGGGGGAATTTTCAGAAAACCCCCGCGAAAAATGTTTGGGCCCCCTTTTTCCCCCCAACGCTCAAAAAAAATTCACTGCACTCCCCTAAAATTTTAAACATTCTCCCCCTCCCCCCCCCCCCCCCAAAAAAACACCCTTGTGTTTTGTAACCCCCACCAGCAGAAAAAGGGAATTCATGGTTTTTTAAACCTTATTTTTTTTTAAAAAGTTTTTTTTAAAATTTTTAAAAATTTCCAAAAATTTCCAGCGAAAAAATTTCCCCCCCCCGGGAACCAAAGGCCTGAAATTTTTTAAGGGGGGGTTAAATTTTTTTGGTTTTTTTAAACATTACAAAAAAAATTTTTAAAATGACTTGAAGGGCCAAAGACATTTTTTTGCCATTACGTGAGTAGGGCTTTTTAAAACAAAAAAAATTGCAAAGGAGATTTTTGGGGGGGGGGGGGGGTGACTAAAAATTTCAAGAAAACCAATTTTTGAAATTTTTAAAAAGGGCTTTAAATTTCCCAAAATTTCGAAGATGAATTTTTTGTCGGGGGGGGGGGGGGGCTGACTAGGTTTGTGCTTTGAAAAAAATGACAAATTTCTTGCCGAAAATTTTTAAAACACAAAAAAACCACGGGGGCAACTTTTGTTTTAAAATTTTGGTTTAATTTTTTTTTTGGGGGGGGGTATTAGTTTAAACATTAATAAAAATAAGTAAAAAAAAAATAGAAAAAGGGGTTTGAAAAATAAAAAAATGGTTATAAGCAATGAACTTTCTTTGGGTTTTCGGGGGGGTGAAAAAAAAAAAAAAAAAAAACACGAGCATTTTGCCCTCTCTTGAACTCCTTTTTAGGTTCAAGACATTAAAAATTTTTAAAAGCGTACCCTTTTAAACCCCTTTACCCCAAGACTTAAACCACATGACTTGATTTAATTGAGATGGGGGGTTTTTTCCCAAACGGGCCGAAAACGCCCCAAAAAAATTTCATCCAAAAAAACAAGTCGTTTTTACCCAAAATTTTGGGCTACCCAGAAAGAAAAACCCCGTCGAACGGGAAACCCCAAGTCCCCCCGGTTCCCCCGTATAAGTAAAAAAAGAATTTCATAAATTTCTTTTCTATTTTTTTGGGGGTTTTAAACCCCTTTTTGGATTTTCTCCAAAAAACCAAATTGGGGGGGTTCAAAAAAAATTGAACATTATTTTTTTTGGGTGCACTGAAATTTACCCTTTTCGGGGGGAAAAAAAAACCCTTTTTTTCACTAATTACAAAAAAACCCGCCGGGGGAAATGGGGGGGAACCGCAACAGCGTAAATTTTCCCAATTTTTTTGGCGGGACAAATCATCTTCTTAAAAACCCCCCATCTCTTCTTGGGACCCAAACCCCCGTTACAAGCCCCTTTTTTTACACTTCCCTTTTATTGAACCCAAAGGGCTATTCGGGCCCCCCCGGGTTCTTCGAACATCATATCTGCTCAACTTTATTTTTGGGGGGAAAAATCCCCCTCTTTTTCCCAAGTTTCGGGAAAAAATTTCCCTCACCAAAAGACCCCGGCGCTTAAAAAAAATTTTTTTTTTCCCCCCCTCGGGGGTGAACCGGGGAATTTGCCCCGGGGTTTAAAATTTTTCCGTAAACAGAACAGGGGAAAATTTTTTGTTTTTTCCCGGGCTATTTCTCCTGTGTTTTTCCCGCTTTTCCCCCCAAAAAAGACGAAAATTAAAAGGGGAAATTTTTTCTTTCGAAATTAACCCCCCGAAACACCATTTTGAAAATTGGTCTTTTTTTTTTTTAACTAGTATCAAACTTTGCTTATTTAAATGAATTGCCCTTGATCCCCAAAGATTGGGGTTTTTCTTTCATCAACCCCAAAAAAAATAAAAAAAAGGGGAAACTTTCAGAAAATCCCCCCGAAAAATTTTGGGGCCCCCCCACCCCCGCGCAATAAAATTCACTTCGACATCCCCTACAATAAACATTCTCCCCCGTCGCCCCCCCCCCCCCCACAAAAACCCCTTTTGCTTTTTTGGGTAAGCCCCATCAGCATAAAAAATTTCATTTTTTGGGGACATTTATTTTTAAAAAAACCTTTATTTTTAAAAAAAAATTCAAAAATACGCTGAAAAATTTAAAAAATTTCCCCCCCAAAATTTTGGGGGCCCCCTTCCCCAAGTGTTAAAATAACCTAAAAACCCCATTCCCTTTTCCAAAAATAAACATTCTCCCCCCCCGCCCCCCGCCCCCCCCAAAAATTTTGCGGGAAAACGAAAAAACCTGAACTAGTGTTCAACATTGAAAGGGGGGGGGGGGGCCCCCAAAGGAAAGGCCCGGGATTGAAACCCCGGCCCCAAAATGTTGGGGCCCCCTTTTTCCTATAGTTTTTCCAAAAACCCATACAAAAAACCAAACCCCTTTTCCACAATAAAAATTTCTCTCCCCGCCCCCCTTTTCCCCCCGCAAAATGTTTCTGGAAGCGGGAACCCCCTTTCCCAACCCTATGTGTTCAACTTTAAAAGGGGGGCGGGGGGGGGGCCCCAAACGAGAGGGGGCCCGGGGGGATTGTATTTTTTTTCCCCTTCCCCCAAGTAAAAACCCCTCAACCCCGGGAAAAATTTTTCCCCCTGGCCCGGGAAATCAATTTGAAAAATACCCCTACCCCTTTTGGAAAATGGACATTTATTTTTGGGTTTTGTCCCAAAATATTTTCAAGTTAAAGTTAAAAAACCCCCAAGGGGGCCCCCAATTTCAGGGTGCTTAAGCAAAAAATTTTGCAAAAAAAAAAAATTTCATTGTTGGGAAAAATAAAAACCCCGGCCAAGACATACACAAATTTGGGGTTATCCAAAAAAAACCAACAGTAAATCCGCAAAGGGGGGTAAAAAGGCATAAAATTTTTCCCCCAAATAACATGAAAAAAAATTAAGAAAGCTATTTTCTTTTTTAAAATTTCAAATTGTTTTTTTAAAGGGCCCCCCCAAAAAAATTTTGGGCCCCGGGTATTTTCCCCTTAGAAAATTTTTCCCCCTTTTTTTTTCAAAATTGTTAAAAATTTTATTTTTGGGGGTTTTAAATGGTTGGTTCCCTTAGAAATTTGAAGATAAAGCCCGTGTTCTTAGAATTTTTTCATAAATTTTTTCAAAAAGGGGTAAAAATGGGCTATCTATACTATATTTGAAAATTTGTCAAAAATTCACTTATGGTCGAATTCGTGACAACCCCTGAAACCCCCCCGGGTAACACCCCTTTTTCTGAAACTATAAATTTGTGATCTGTTTCCCACCTGGGGTTTCCCCCGGGTTTTTTGACTGAAACGAAGTCGCAAGTAAAAACGAGCCCCGGAAGATTGTTTTTGTTAATCCCTTAAAAATTTTGAATAAAATTCCCTAAAAGGTAGGGTAAGGCCCCTTTAGTTTTCGACCCAAAGGGGGGCCCCTTTTCAGGGGTTTTTTAAAATTAATCTTTTTAAATATTTTTTTTTTGGGGGGGGGGTTTTAAAACTTGTTGTTGGTTTGTTTATTTTTGAATTTTTAAAAATTTAAATTAATTTATTTAAATTTAAACTTATATTTTCTTTTTTCCCTTTTTTTAATTTTATTTTTTTGCCCCCATTCGGGTATAGAACTTTTTTCCGTCTGTTTTTTTCCCCCCACTGGGGGGCCCCTTGTTTTAAAAAACATTGAAAATCAGGGGGTTTTAAAGAAAACCGTATAGGCCCCGTGGGAAAAGGGGTGGGGGACTGTTCAACATTGGACCACCGACCCAGGTCCGGAACCCCCCGGTCCCTAAAAGGGTTTAAAAGGGCCTTTTGCTGTCTGGGGCCCCAGGGTTTGGGGATCTGCCTTGCTTCCCCCCCAAAAAAGGGGTTTTAGGGCCCCTAGGGGGTTAGGCAGGGGAGGGGGGGGAGGATATGCGGGGTAACCGCCAAAAAAGGGGGAACATATCGTTGTCCTTTAGGGGGGGGGAAGGGGCTTTAAACCCCCCCGGGCGCGTAAAAAGCGGGGACCTACCGGCATTGCTAATTTTTAAAAAATTTTTTTTTTAGAATAAAAAAAAATTTAATATTTATTTATTTTTTTTTTTTTTTTTTTTTTTTTGGTATTTGTTAAATGCATTTTGAATAAAATTTAAAAGAAATATGAAAAAAAACATTTCTTTTAAAGAAAAAATGGAAAAAAAAAAGAAAACCCAAAAAAAATGTATCAGTTTTAAGTTGGGGGGTTTCGAAAACCTCTCTACAAGGGCTTGTTTCCGGGGGTTACGAGGGTTGTCCCAGAGATTCGCCCATAAGTGCAATTTCGCCCAATCATGAAGACATAGTCCCAAAGATATGCCAAATTTTTACCATTTCAAAAAATAAACAAAAAATTATAAAAAACAAGGCCCTTTTTTTTTTCAATTTAAAAAAAATTTCCAAATAACACTCAAAACAAAATTTTAAAAAAATTTTTTGGAAAAAAAAAGGCCCAAAACATTACTAGAGAATGTGACCCTGGGCAAATTTCATGGACTGCTTAAGTAAAAAACAATTTTGGTTAGCAGGGAAAATCCCTTTTAAATTTTACACATGTTATTTTTCCAAAATTTTAGGGCCTTTACATTGTTGATGAGCAAAGTTCGCACGAAAGGGTAAAATATGTAAACAAATTTTTTTACCCTTTAAACACGAAAGGGGAAATTTTGAAATATTTCCCAAAAATCACTGAGAAATTTTCCCAGACTTTTTTTTTCCCCGTGTGTAAAACCATGAAATTTCTCCTTTTGCAAAATGTGACACGCCCCTTGCGAAACAAATTTTCCCCAATTTGGGAAAGCGCGTTCAGTAAGATCATGCCTGCCTTAAAGCGTAACCCAATCAATTTAAGCCCCATTTTACTTACACTTTGTTAAACCCCCAAAATTTTTCAATTTTTCGCCCCCCCCTTGAACAAATTTAGATCTCAATCCCGGCCATTCTGGGGGCCCCCCCCCCTTTAAATTTTAAAATCACATGGGTTTGAAACGGTCTTTGCGTTCCAAAAAAATTTGAGCGGGGGGAGGGGGGGACGGGGGGGAATGTTTATTGGGGAACAGGGAAGGTTTTGTAGGGTTTTTGTAAAACTATAGGAAGGGTTGGCCCAAAGCTTTTTGGCGGGATTGTCTGAAATTTTTCAGGTGATTTTGAATTTTTATTAAAAAAAAAAAAAAAAAAAAAAAAAAAAAAAAAAAAAAAAAAAAAAAAAAAAAAAAAAAAAAAAAAAAAAAAACCCCCCCCCCCCCCCCCCCCCCCCCCCCCCCCCCAATTTAAAACAGGTGTTTCGGGTTTAATTTCGAACGAAAAAATCGTGCAATAATTATTGTCTTTTGCGGAAGAGCGGAAAATCACAGAGAGAAATAGGGCAAGTGCAATGTACCCCCGTAGTTCTGTTCGCGGAATTGTAAACATGAAGGGCAAGTTCCCGGTGTCCCCGTGGCCGAGGTGGGCGAAAAAGATTTTTTTAAAAGCGCCAGGAGCGTTTTTGGTGAAAAAAATGTACAGAAACTTA
>JASTWB010000392.1:0-19863 GCA_032158295.1 Pycnopodia helianthoides | reverse complement strand
TGTTCGCGTTGTTTGGAAAGCTCATACATTCTCAGCCTCTGAAATTTGAAGTATTCCACAGTACCTTGCCACATGAGATTTGTCCAACACAGGCCTGGAATTACATCATTGAGAGGGCAAGGGCACTTCCATCACAAAAAATTGCACTTTATTTTTATATTTTTTGTGTACAGCTGAGAGATCTACCTGTCAACAAGTAGATGTTTGAGATCTGCAGAATGATGCCCTCTCCAGTAAAAGGTAAATTCCTTTTAAACATTAAAACATGAAAATTTTATTGTGTATTCATGTTCACGTTGTTTGGAAAGCTCATACATTCACAGCCTCAGAAATTTGAAGTATTCCACAGTACCTTGCCAAATGAGATTTGTCTAACACAGGCCTGGAATTACATCTTTGAGAGGTCAAGGGCATTTTCATTTGTAAAAAATTTAATCAAGTGTTAATAAACTTTTTTTATTAAAAGGTGAGCTCTGTCACCAAAATTTAATGGACATGTTTGAGAGGTCCACTTTATTTTTCCAAGATGCACATGTCTGATAAAATCCTATAGCAATTTGCCTGACAAAAGCATTGTTTAACTAAAACTCTATAATGTGGCATCTCTTCCAGCTTGAAATAACAAGTGGAAGTTACATAATTGAAAGAATAGTGGAGGGAAGCGCCATCTATCTAGGTAGCCTATTCCAAGGTGTAAATTCTTTTTAAACATTAAAACATGAAAATATCATTGTGTATTCTAGTTTGCGTTGTTTGGAAAGCACATACATTCTCAGCCTCTGAAATTTGAAAGAATTTACATTACCTTGCCACATGAGATTAGTCCAACGCAGGCCTAGAATTTCATGTTTGAGAGGGCAAGTGCACTTCCATTTGAAATACATGAGAACCAGTATTAAATCTTTTTTTTTAAAGGTGAGCTCTGTCACCGAAATTTAATGGACATGTGTGAGAGGCCCACTGTATTTTTCCAAGATGCACATGTCAGATAACATCCTTTAGAAATTTGCCTGACAAAAGCATTGTTTAACTAAAACTTTATAATGTGGCATCACTTCCAGCTTGAAATAACAAGTGGAAGTTACATAAATGAAAGAATAGTGGATGGAAAAGTTATCATCTTGTGTTATAGTCCAGGCATTTCGTGAAAAAAATAGGGTCAACCTCGGACAAATTGCAACAGAAAGTCTGTCAACTGTTTTATACCCAGAAATATGTCCTCTATAACATATCAAAACTCTTAAGGAATCCTGGTGGTGGAAGGTTCCATGGCGGCCATTTTTAAAAATGGCCGCCAAAAAACTGATATTTCCCTATATCTCCACTACTAAATAACATGGAGCTTTGATTTCAAGTGCAAAACATACATTTTTACTGACAAGGAATTAAATGAAACACATTTCAATATGCAAAACCTTGCCAAAAAGCAGAAATGGTAGCCATTTTCCAAAATGGCCGGATAAAACAGATACTTACCTATACATCTCCGCTTCTAAATAACATCGAGATTTGATTTTTAAGTGCCTTAACAAGACTGGCATGGTCTGGGCTGATGCAGCTAGTGCATCATGGTGACCACCCCGGGAAATGATCCACATGAATCCAAGCGATGTCACGTGCATCTACATGTATTCCACACTGAAGTCCGTGTGTGAGCATGCTCGTCGCCATGGTGTTATGCCCATCATCAACTTTGACCAACCACTATGGTGGAAAGCCCTCATGATCATCGAGACTGAGCCCACAGGAAGTGTCTTGAATGACATAGTCTTGCGCCTGGGGGGCTTTCACACATAAATGAGTTTCTTGGGAAGCATCGGCACCTCATGGCTGGATCAGGACTGCAGGAAGTCTTGGAGCTAATTGTATGCTGACAACGCGGTGGTACACAATGATGACAGGCAAGGTATTGCACAAGCAGTACGAGGACATCTCCTTGTTTGATGAGCCTACGACAGACGGAACTGGAAACACGACAGACGGAACTGGAAACACTGATCTTGATGAACTTGCTGCCCTCTACAAGAACCTGATGGAAGGTTCCATGTCTGCAGGAGCTCTGCCAAGCTGATGTGTTAACCAGGATCAAGGAGCTCCTCAGGGCCAAAACCGAATCATTTAAGTCCTTTAGGACTGCCACACTCTGGCTACAGTACATGCAGATGGTGGACATACTACGGAAGTTTGTCGAGCAGAGCGCATTAGCAACTGGGCGTTGCACCTTGAAGCTGTATCAGAAATGCTGCTCTACCAGGCAGCCTCTGGGCACAACCTCTACACCAAATCAGCCCACCCCTATGTGCAGCGGATGAGCTAGCTCAAGGATGAACATCCAGATGTGTACCAACGATTCGAAGAAGGGTAACATGTTGTAAGAAGAAGTGATCGCCTATGGGCTGGTATGTCCGTAGATCTCACCATCGAACAGGTCCTGATGAGGAGTGTGAAGACCAGCGGTGACCTGACAAGAGGGCTAGGCATGACAGAGCAACAACGTCTCATATAGCTGCTCTCCATGCCTGCCTGTGCTGATGTTAACAATGCTTTGCAGCAGCTCACAGGTGTCAACTACAACACTGGTGAACAAAACAAGGACATGACAAAATGCTAGACAAGCATGTGACATGAAAGCCACACATGCAATTATCAGCTATCGGCAAGAGAGAACATCTGCACGCTTCAGCTCAGATCCGAGATTGCGCAGCATCTCGACAGGGGTGCATGCAACCAGCACAGTCAATGTGGACTCAGCGAAAACTGTTGGAACATCTATCTTGACCAACATGGATGGACAAACTGCTGCTGACTACACATTTAAGAGAAAAGATCAGGCCATCACCTTGGCTGCAAAATCGGCAGGTAAGAGTGATGGTGAGGCAGTACAGGTGGATCCCAAGCATCTGGAGTCTGTGACCAAATATGAGCTGTGGAGTTACCCACCAGCTCTGTTTGATTCTACACTGCTGCTCCCACAGCCACAGAAGCCAGTGCTAGCAGATGCTATCTGGACACTCCTGACACACGATGCACCAGGAATCACAGGCCAAGTTGGATGGTAGGGCACTAGTCCAGCGCATTCCATGGGCACGTGGCTCAACATACAAAGGTATCTGCACGCAATACACAGAGTATTTCACAAAGAAGTATGGACAGGCAACAGTCGTGTTTGATGCCCATTGATTGTACATCCACAAAGGACACAACACACCAGAGACGTACGAGAGGGAACGCTGGAGCAACGGTGACGTTTGATGAAGATAATCCAGGTCACAATGAAAAAGGAACAACTCCTGGCAAACAAGACAAGCAAGCAGCGCCTTATCAACATGCTCAGTACCAAACTACGGGCACAGAACTGCCAGACACTTCATGCTGCAGGTGACGCTGATCTCCTCTTAGTGCAGAAGGCAGTTGAGTCTGCAGCCACCACCGAGTGCAGAAGGCAGTTGAGTCTGCAGCCACCACCGAGTGCAGAAGGCAGTTGAGTCTGCAGCCACCACCGAGTGCAGAAGGCAGTTGAGTCTGCAGCCACCACCGAGTGCAGAAGGCAGTTGAGTCTACAGCCGCCACCGATACTGTGCTGATCGGAGATGACACAGATCTGCTCACCCTGCTCATCTACCACACCACCCTCAAGTTATGTGACCTGTTCTTCCAACCCGAGCCAAAGAAGAATGTGAAGAATTAATGTATCACATTAATTACATTTTCATTTTAAAACACAGTTCGATAACAAAAGTTTAAAAAAAACAAAACATGAAGTATAATCACATCGGAACCCCTCTCCCTCCCCCAAAAAGGACCCCACAGACTTTTATGTTTTATACAAAAGAACAACATTAATTCAGAAATTGTTATAGTTTCTAAGGATACCTGATAACATAGCTTTATGTACAGGTAGTTTGTTTATTTCAATCCAAAGCTGTGCAGTAGTTGGCTATAATTAGTACAACCTTTGTTTTGTTTTAGCTTGAATTATAAACACTTATTTGCTTATTGTTCAGAAGCAGTTAATGATTTACCCATACCCTGACTGTTCAGTTTTACTCTTCCCTTCCCCAAGCTGCTATGCCACCTTCTGATTGAAATTCCCAAGACATAAACAAGATTAAAACACATATAAATCAACTTATTTGAGTAAAGAGTCAAGAGTGACTGCTTGCTTTTCATGGATTAAAAATACATGTTCTTGGCTTATTACCCAGCAGCTAATAAAAATGCCTGTTCAGCTTTTACATTCTCAAGACAAGATGGACTACTCGCACCAATCTGGATTGATAGAAGAAGAGATGGGAAAAAATTAAATAAATTATACCTGTCAAAAGTAATCTTTTGGTTAAGCAGTATTTGGAACGAAATACGTGTGCTTTACACCAACTAATTTTGTCAGAGTAAAAAAAAAGACAAGATTTGCTGGTTCTGTCACCTACTGAATTTTACACCCTCGACTCTCTTGAGAGACAAAGGAATCAATAAACTGACCTTTGCATGCAAGACAATGAAGGCCCCTAGCACACACATTCCGATGACACGATCAATGGCCCCACCTCTAGTCAAACCCAAGTGACTCTTTAAAACCAATTTCAATCTTAAGTGTTAACTTGACCACTAGTAATTCAACCTTTTTCTTAGCAAAATTAATAAAATGCTAAACATGGAAGTTTCAAAAAACATTGTTTTACATTAATTGTGCTTGTATTTAAAATGTATGGGGGGGATAGGAGCACATAACAAAATGTTTGTTTAAATTTGTTTATGCCACTAACACATGCATTCAACATACCTCATCGTTTTTAGTTGTGTTCTTGGCCACCTCAAACAGTTTCAAGCTCCTGAAAATCTTCATCCATGGTGCCACACATCCATGTGGGTAAAGCTACTTCCAGAGCAGAGACTTGATGCACATCCAGAAGAAGAAAAACTCTCACCCGGTCCATGCCTCTTTCTAAAACAGTGAAAACAAGTTCAATTTTAAAAAGAACTTGTATACGGCAAACACAAGAATTTCCTTGCTTGAGTCTAAGTGAATAAAATTCAGTTGATTTTGTTATGTTCTAAATCCAGCATTGTATCAACAACACTTCTCGGCAGAACCTTTTGGCAGAACATTGATTGTGCTCTGAATATACACAGTGCACAACTTCCGATTTATTTTTGTATTCCATATTCTTTTCAATTAATGAATTAGGCCCCTACTATTTGTTTTTTCAACCCCAAATTGTGTACAGTTTACAGTCTTTAAACATATAGACAACAGAACCAACATAATGTTAGTGTAGTTATATCCAAGTACCACACTCACTCGGATTCCTATCGATTGGCGAGCAAGATAATTTACAAAACAACAAGTTAAAAATGGGTGCATGCTGGATGTACAAAGCGATCCTAACTCAGGCAATGCAAGACAGCCATCACAAGGTAGCCATTGTAGTACATGTATTACTTTAGAAATAGTTACTGTACATGTTGTACATTATGACAACCAGCCCCTGGACTAGACAACTGGTGACATGTGTACTGGTTGTTGGAAGCAAAGTGCCTTGGCCTACTGTACATGGTGGGACCGGGGTTTGCTTTGCGGGCCTCATCCCATCGGTGACAAAATGTAACTCGTGAAATGGCACCACAAACACACACACACTCTGATTTTATGAAAAATAAACCTAATGAAATTGTACTTTGTAGCTTTAACTTACCTTCATCTATAGGCAGCCCCACTAGTCTTCAATGAATCTTTGACTTCTGTGATGATACTCTGACTTTGAGCGCCGACAACGAAGGCACTTGCAAACAAAATGGCGCAGTTCGAAGCAGGAGTTGCTCCATCACGTGTCTTTTTTTATCCAATCAGAACATAGCATGACGTCATGAACCCAAATTTTGACCCGGAAAAGGGTCCAAAAAATTTGACCTGGAGGAATGGTCAAAATTTTGACCGGGAGTTTTAAGAGTGTACATAAATGAAAGAATAGTGGAAGGAAAAGTTATCATCTTGTGTTAATGTATCACCTCCTTTACAAAAAATGTAATTTTATTGTTTTTGTTCTTTGTGTACAGCTGAGACTTGCCATCTCTAAAGAGATCTACCGTCAACAAGTAGATGTCTGAGCTCTGCAAAATGATGCCCTCTCCAGTAAAAGGTAATAATAAATAATATCAAGCATATATCAAGCACCATCTATCTAGGTAGCCTATTCTGAGGTGTAAATTATTTTTAAACATTAAAACATGACAAAATTATTGTATATTCATGTTCCCGTTGTTTGGAAAGCACATTCATTCTCAGCCTCTGAAATTTGAAAAAATCACAAAACCTTGCCACATGAGATTTGTCCAACACAGGCCTAGAATTTCATCTTTGAGAGGGCAAGGGCACTTCCATTTGAAAAACATGAAGTCAAGTGTTAATCAACCTTTTTGTTTAAGTGAGCTCTGTCACCAAAATTTAATGGACATGTGTGAGAAGCCCACTGTATTTTTCCAAGATGCACATGTCAGATAACATCCTATAGAAATTTTTCCTGACAAAAGCATTGTTTAGCTGAAAATCTATAACGTTGCATCACTTCCAGCTTGAAATAATAAGTGTAAGTTACATAAATGGAAGACTAGTGGAGGGAAAACTATCTTGTGATAATATGTCACCTCCATCACAAAAAAATGAAACTTTATTGTTTTTGTTTGTTTGCGAACAGCTGAGACTTGCCATCTCCAAAGAGATCTACCCGTCAACAAGTAGATGTCTGAGATCTGCAAAATGATGCCCTCTCCAGTAAAAGGTAAATTTGTTTAAAAAAAGTAATACATGAAAATATTATTGCATATATTCATGTTTGCGTTGCTTGGAAAGCACATACATTCTCAGCCTCTGAAATTTGAAGGAATTTACAGTACCTTGCCACATGAGATTTGTCCAACACAGGCCTAGAATTTCATGAGAACCAGTATTAAATCTTTTTTTTAAGGTGAGCTCTGTCACCGACATTTAATGGACATTTGTGAGAGCCCCACTGTACTTTTCCAAGATGCACATGTCCATATCAATTTGTTGTGTGGTAAAATCGCTCGTGCGTACACCCAGTGCAAGGCTGGGTGCGCGCGTAAGTTTTGCTCTCAGTGAACTGCCTGTGGAGAGTGAGGGCTGTACCATTATGTCTCACGGGGGTGGGTCACTGAGCAATGCGGTAGTAGTGCAGTGCAAAGTGCACTGCACTGCCCAGCTTGTTATTAGAAAAGTTAAGTTTGGTGTCAAGTATCTTATTTTAATAATAATATAGCTGATTATTTTCAGTTTGGTATATTAAATGACACAAGTTGGGAGATCAAAAGCACACAATAAAACATGTCATTCTGTTTCAAATATTTTATTTTGCAACAAAAACCAACAATCAGCTGACAATATTAGCACCAGTGTTTTAGTTATCACACACTTTAAACCACCCCCCAAAATTTAATTGTACAGGTAGTTAACACTTGAGCTGTTTTTTCTTATTTAAAACTTTAAAATATTAACATAATGGCAATTTTGACACTGGCTGGTGATGTGCAGTTTATAAATTAATTCTTTGTACAACATACTATAACTGTTAATAGAACATGAACCTGAGATGTGAAGTAACACTTCATAATACAAATTGCAAAATACATCAATAATAAATATGTACAGCACATGAACCTGTGTTGTAGTTACACTTCATAGCAAACAATAAAGTACAAATTATTTCAGAACATTAACCTCATGTGTACAGTGAATTACACTAACCCTTCAAAGTACTAAATACATCCATATACAGAAGATTAGGCCAAATAAACAACAATTGTCTCAGATTACAGCGTGCTTAGCTTCTAAATTGTGAATTTTAGCACATACATGTAGGTTTTTTTCAATGTGTTTTTGATTTGACTTTTTCTGTCCAGAAAAAAAAAATCCAGACACAAAGTGGCTTTATTTATAGCACATGCCGAAACCTTCAAAAAGTGCAGATCGTATAGCGATTTTTTTTCCAATTTCTTGTGTGCCAAAACATTTGTGTTTAATTGGCCTTACGCTTCATGTGTATCGATTTTTCAGTTGCTTGGCAAGAACACAGTATCTTTAATATAGGTTTTCCCGGCCAATTTCATCAGAAATCCATTCATTTTAACTCCCGGCTCATTCAATTTAGTTTGAAAACGAATGCTCCGTTGAATCAGCATTCAACAGTCAAAAAGAGTAATTCAATTTCACTAGTTTAGCATTCACTAGTCAAATCAGATCATTCAATTTCACTAGGCCGTAAGAATCATTCAATTTCGCAAAAGCCATAAGCAAGACCTGGTCAATCATTTAATTTCATTTATGAGCAAACATTTTCCAAAAGTTTGCATTCAAAATCAAATTCTACGTTATGTATGCTTTCTTGATCGTATAGCTGTCTTTCAAAGGCAGATACTTTAAATGAAACTTATTTGGCATTATCTCCAAGTAAATGCCCAAGCAATGTTGGCTAAAAAGATGGCTGCCCGAGGTTGGTCCAGAGCAGTGAATAATGTAGATTTATAGAGCGAGACGGGTTGAAACATTCAAGAATAACATTAATTTATTTTTAAATTGTATAACGACCCCTTATTGTAAGATTTTAATTTCCTTTGAAACATTTGTTAAAGTCTAATTTGAAATTGTCCTGACATTAACAGAAAAACAGAGACAACATAACCAGGGCAAACAAAGCATATCAAGGCTAAAGCAAAATAATTAGTTTTGCATTTCAAAGTTATCGGGTGTAGACTTAAACTAAAGGAAGGGTAACAACGCAAAAGGAACAACGATTTCAATTAAGAAAAAACACATGATGTAAATAATGGTGTAAAATACATGGAAACTCCTCTTACAAAGGACAACTTATGTGCCAGTAAAGGAGCTATAATTCCCATTTTACTCATAAAGCCAAAACTCATCTTTAATTTGAATGCAAAGAAGTTGAAATTCGTTGCACATAAATGAAAAAGAAAACGCAAACTAGCAGAAAAATCATGTTCGCTTCGGTGAGTCTTAAATTGAATGCATCAATTGCAAATTGGTAGTAAAACTTCAACTTAAGAATGGTCAAAGTGTAGTCTTGAATGCCCTTAAATGAAATTGAATGCATTAACAGCTACCCAGCAAACAAAATAACGTCCCTTCGACGTCGCTAGGACGTTATTTGAATGTTGGGAGAACGTTTTTATTTAACGTCATACGGACGGATAAGTGTGGAGTTTTGTCAACGTCTAGATGACGTTGCGTTATGACGTTTTATAATAACGTTGTGACAACGTAAAAACTGCACTGAAAAAGGTAATTTCTTGACGCAATTATGTGATTTTTTTTCTGAAGTTTTTCGATCAAGTATAAATTGTTTATATTATATTATATATAGTTTCATGAATATTAGTAATTGATACAACAATATAATCAATTAATTACTTTCAACAATGTAAACTTACCAGTAGGCCATTCGTTGCGGTTGCCTGACTTCACTGTACCTGTATACTATATATTGTACAGCATGTACTATATAAGTGCATACCAACTTCTTGCTTTGGCAATCATGGGTGTGTATTTTTACTACAGTTTTTCCACTTTAATAATATTTTTTGAAAGTAAAATTACATGTTTAGTTACTACATTAAATTTGCTACTAAGTCCCCTGATAATTAAGACAAATACATGAATAAATGAGTACACCTAATTCAAAAATTTGGCAAATTTCTCGAAATTTGTTGTAAATATGTTACAACTTCTTAGCCCAATCTACTAATTTGCATATGTGATATTACGTTGTCATAAAGTTCTCAATAACCTGACAAAACTACAACATTCAAGCAACGTTGCAAAAAACGTTAACGCGACTTTATTTAGAGGTTTTTAAGAAACATTGCCATAACGTTGTATTTATGTTTTCAAATAACATGACAAAACCACAACCTTCAGGTAACGTTATGAAAGAACATTCACCTAATGTTTGTATATGACGTCAAAAACCAACGTTGGAAAACGTCGTATCTGCGTTACCAAGTAACCTGACAGAAAAATAACATTCAGAAAACGTTGCAAAATAATATTCACAAGACGTTTTTATACGACGGTTAAAATAAACCTTGTTATAACGTTTTATTTAGGTTATTAAGTAACAAGACCAAACCGCAACCTTTTTGCAACGTTGCAGAATAGTTGTGTTTTAGTTGGGAATTAACATTACCTAAACACAACTTCACAGTAACGTTATGATGACGTTACGTGTTTGCTGGGTAAAAAGAAACCCTAGTTCGAGGGGATTAGGAGAAAATGCATGAAATTGAATGCATGTTAATGAAATTGAACGATTTTTTGCTGAAATTGGCCGGGAAAACCTATATTTGGTGATTATGAAAAACACAAAATTGCAAATCCAATCCATATTTACCTATCAAATAAACAAAGTTTCAATTATGTCATCCATACACTTCTGTCACCACCATTTTTAAAGTCTGACTTTAAAAATAGTTTTTATGTGAACAACTAGAATACAACCGCGTAAAACGCCGTGAACATCTATTATAAACTTTAACTACTATCCAACGTTAACAGACAAAAGTTAACCTTACAAACACAGTAGGCACACATTATTCTCATTTTATGTATGGCCTATACCTATTAACAGCTCAGAATAGTGCAATCAATGAAATTTTGTCAACAGTGAACAATGAAAATTTACTGTCCCTATTTTTCAAACCACCCATACAAAATGCATATATTGTCTTCATCCTAAATTGCTGCTGAGGCAATTATCATTTATACTCAGTCTGTATAAACAAAACACGTTGCACAGCACTGTACATAAAATATAAAAAACTAAATAAATAAAAAACTTTCAAATTCAAATTCATGATATTAACATGGGAAAGGCAAGACTCCTTACATGCATATGTGCAGTTTATTTAGTCAACTAGATGACCACAGAGATCTCTATTAGGTCTAAATTGCAAACAGCATGTTCACCTATTATGACCTGCCTGACCACATTATACCACAATGAATCTTAAAGACTGCTTTTTCCTTGTAAGTGTCACTGAGCATTGATAGTCTGTTTTGTTTTTTCATCACTTGAATGAAGGCCTCTGTATTGCGATGATTAGTTGACCGAAAGAAAAGGATCGTAACCGTGTCATTCAGTTTTTCCATAGCTTGCTGACTGAAGTGGTTAATGTTATGATACATTTCAATGCACTCAGGTAGATGGTTCATAAACACATGCATGTAAGGAGTGATGTCTTTGGCCTGAAATGTGAGGGCATATTTAGCACCCCATGTACGAGCTTGACTTTCAACTGAATGTGGCTCAACATGCACATCTTTCATGATAGAGATAATCTTACCAAATTCATCCCATAAGTATTTTATGGATTCAAGCTTGGGGTGATTAGGAATTAGACAATCCAGATTAATGTGTTGCTGTATTTTCTTATGCTCCGGTCCTGTGAAATCACGGTATTGAAGTTGACCAGTGTCTTTATTTGTGAAAATTGACCATGGAATTGACAGCTTTTGTAAAAACTTCTCAAATGCCAATAGGTTTGTGCACAAGCTTTTATCAACATTCTTTCCATTCTTTACAATATTATCTGCATGCTTCAATATCTGAATCAAATGAATTATTAATTGATCTGAAATTCTGAGGAAAAGATGCAAGGGGTCTGGGATTACACGATGAACTGGAATGAAGGGAAAAAGGCTCTCTCAAACAGCTTGCATTTTTGCCTTTTTTCAGTTTGGACATTCTTTGTATTTCAGAAATTGTACGTGCCCCTTTCACTGGATCAACCATAGACCATTTCTTTGTGCTATCATGCCGTTCTGAACTTGGACACTTACACCAGGCACATGAGTAGGTGCTGTTACATGCACCAATTCCCTTAACTTCATTAATAAACTTCATATCTGCCCCAAGATAATACTGCAAGTCAAACATGTGTTCTCCAATGGTCATAATGTCACACCTGGCATCCAAAATGGGATCAAATATTCGCTTTAAGTATTCACACTTCTCGGGTGCTCTGACCATGGCTAGTAGGTGTTCCTCACTCACATGCTTACCGTAAATTATTCTCACAGTAATGTTTACGCAGTGAATACGCTTTCCAATAAAAGTACCATCCCACTTAACTTAACACCTATTATTTTGGTATGGGGTCTGTACTGTGCTTTGTCATCATTTTCTCAGTAACATGTTTGACTTGCTTGTCCAAAGGTTGCCATGCACCTACCATACCTTCAAACCTGGTTATTTCAAAGTTTAAATCCAGCAACTTGTTGCCATCTTTAACCTTTCCTAAACTAGGTAGATTTTTGCATGTACGCCTCAACCTACTGTATTGTTTATCTGCCAAACAAAGAGTGTCTTTTAAAAACACTGCCTTGTTGATGGGGACTGATTTCTTCTGTCCCTCTGCTGGATTGTAATAAGGGGCAAGGAAGTCAACAGAGTTTCCATATGCATCACATACTTCCAATTTGAAGGGTCTGTACCCTTCTTCCTCCAACATGGCAAACTTTTCCTTTATAGAATCTAACAGGACACGTTTTTGTTTTCTACGGTACGACTGCGAGTAAGTTTTCTTTACTGCTGTAGCATTTGATTGTGCAGTTTTGATTGCTTTTCTGACAAATTTACTTGCCAGTTCACGGTTACGCTTCTTCAAAAAACCATTGTTTTCTTTTTCCTTTTCAAGATTTTCTTCACAGAGTTTTCTTCTCTTACATTCCCACTCCAGGTCATTTTCAAGTTTCCTTTTCACTCCACCCAAGCGCAGTTTGTAGACAGATTTCTTCCAAGATTCTATCAACTGGTTCTTTTGTTGTCCCCCTTTACTTGCTTTTGCTTTCAGTTTACTAAACATGTTTTTAAGTGTACTTTGAACACGGCCAATCACACAATTGTCTAGAAACTTTGTGCTTATGGGATCATGATCAGACTTCAAAATGTTTCCAACTATGGATGAAACATATGCAGTGTCGTCAATACTACCTTTTCCATTCGTAGTCATTTGATACAATGCATATTTGTTAATGGGAACAATCCAGTCATCACTAGAAATACACTGTACATTTACAAATGCAAGATACAATGAAATCAAGACTATGAAAACAGCACATGATGTACTTGCCATTTTGCAGTTCTGTTACATGAAGGCCTACATGTACTTGTCGAGGAGGTGTAGGTCTGCTTTGTTTCTGTAGAGACACGGGAAGGAGGCCGGTCCTCGACTATTTAAAAAGGACGAGGATTCACCAAAAGACAATACAAAATACAATCAACAAATGCTATAGATGACATGCAAAATATAAAGATAATCTCCTGTACGGATTTAATCCAAATCCAATGTAACACTGCACATTGAATATAAAATACCTCATAAAAATGCACACAGTCTTATGTACAGCTAAAGGGCAAAAGGTCAGCACAACACGAGGCTGGCTACACACACAAGTTTACAATATACTGATTGAAACAGCCCTATAAATCACAATATTTCTCAAATCAAAAGGATTTAAGAAAATAATATAAGAGAGTTCTATAACTTATCCCTCCGTAATAGTATGGAGCATGGCAGAGCCTTGCTCACACAATGGGAGAAATGGAGGCCATTATATGTGCCTCTCCAGACGAAGCTATAGAAAAGAAGCGATTGTCACGGCACTCAAGTTACTTCCACAGTTGACATGAGGGCGCATTGGGATCCCTACATTTCCAAATTGCTTTACAAATTGACAGTAGGTGTACCTCTATGATAAGTTGGCTGCAGTTCCCTGGTGAATTCTCATCAGAGCCGCTTTCCAATTTCCAAAATGTAATGTGTCTTCCAAAATTATGCAAATGCCCGGGATTATTGATCCGAAAATCGTTTTGATTGGCAACAAACCTTCCTACATTGTAATGTCTGATCTGTAAACAACCCTTCCTACACTTGTAATGTCTGATCTGTAACAACCTTCTACACTTGTATGTCTGTCTGTAAACAACTTTCCACACTTGTAATTGTCTGACTGTAACAAACCTTCCTACACTTGTAATGTTGATCTGTAAAACTTCTACTTGTATTCTGATCTGTAAACAACCTTCTACACTTGTAATGTTGATCGTAAAAACCCTTCTACACTTTAATGTCTGATCTGTAAAAACTTCCTAACTTGTAATGTCGACAAAAACCTTCCTCACTTGTAATGTCTGATCGTAATCAACCTTCTACACTTGTAATGTTGATCTGTAAACAACCCTTCCTAACTTGTAATGTCTGATCTGTATAACAACCCTTCCTACACTTGTAATGTCTGATCTGTAACAACCCTTCTACACTTGTAATGTCTGATCTGTAAACAACCCTTCTACACTTGTAATGTCTGATCTGTAAAAACCCTTCTACACTTGTAATGTCTGATCTGTAAACAACCACTTCCTACACTTTAATGTCTGATCTGTAAATAACCCTTCCCCCAATGGTTTTAGACTCTTGTGCATTTATGTCCGACACAAAATGTTCCATTGTTTCCCCCTGTGATGGAATCTTGATAGTTATTTCTGAATCATATCCTCTGGCTATGTTGAGGTTCTCTTTCACCTGTAATTAATAGATAGAAATGAAGACACTATTTTAGAATATAATTAAGCCAAACTATACCACACATTTTTTTACAGTGCGAGTGTGAGTGCATGTGCTTTTATATTGTCTCAATGGAGAATGGAATTTTGTTTACAGTAAAAAGGCTATGCACTACGTGCTGACCCATATCATGAATTGCATTTATGGGCCACTTTGTTGTTGTTTTTCCTAAACATAAAATAAAACAAAGTCATCAAAACATGTCGATATATAAACATTTAATACATGCTTAATTCCAATTGAAAACTACTTGCTTGCCACATGGTCTTCGGAGACAATTATTTGTTTTATTTTTTTAGTCAGGTATTTCACTATTTGAATTGTAATATTAATAAAATTATAAAATGCCCATATATTTCCCCCTTCAAATCATGGCAATAGTTTTATTCAGAGTATGTTACATGGAAGTTGTACCTACCTGTATCTATATCTGCTGCTTCAGATTCCCATATGCATCTTCTTCTTCTACCTCATCGGGAATGTCAATCACTCTCTCCTTTGGTAGCCATTCATCATACTGACTGGCCCAGCTTATGTAGTGGACCTTGACTCTATCTTCTGTCTCATCTATCACCTCTAATCGCCATAATTTTCTGGTAGGCCAAGTTAGTTTCTTTAGTCCTACCCTGCGGTCTGGGAGTGTGAAGCCTCTGTTTAATGTCTGGTAGTCTATGTTGATTTTTGGCCTCAACTCTATATCTGTATTTTTAAAAAATTACAAAAAATTTAAAAAAACGTGTGAAACTAACATTAAAACTAGGCAGCCTTAAAACTATACTTGTGTATAGGTGTACAAGATAATTTAATGTTATTTGACATGTTTGATATCAACTTTATACCACCACTCATATCTATTTGAAAGTTGAACAACTCTGCTGTCTATCCAAAACACGGGCCACCCTTTCACAAGAAATGGTATGATCCACCTATGCCTACCACTGTTCGCGCTACGACTACGTACAACAAAAATTTTGATTTTGATTGGAATTGGGACACTTTTCAAACAATATTTTAAACTAAAAATAGCTGTTGAACTGAGTTGAAGTTCAACATCTTCCTGCTTAATTATATAACCATTATTAAGTAAATTCTAACGACAGATTAACAGCTTAACGTATTGTCCTGAGAGTGAGTTTAAGAAGGATTTCGTCTGCCACATACGTGTTTATGTCTGTGTGGTTGCCCTGCATTGAATTCATGCATACAAATACACACACAACACATGGAATCCGCGAAGACCATTGCATCACTCACTGATTTATCCCACGTAATTTCATATAAATTACAACTTCAGATGAATAAAATATAACCACAGAAAGGAAGCCTAAACCAACAGTATCATGGAAATATAGAAACAACTACAATTAAGTGAATAATAATGACTTACTTACACTGGTACACACAGCGAGTCAACAACTTTCTTCTCTCTCAAGGTCGCCGAGGCAATGTGATCAGCTAGCCCGCGCTAATCGCTGAATGAACGCGTATAAGCGGGCTTGTGATTGGTGAAACTTTTGACATCAACTCCTTCAATATAAAAAGTACGGTCCTTCTCATGGTCCAATCAGAATGGTTTTTATATTGTTGGCTAGGCTGAAACTTCTCCTCGCAACACTTTTTTTAACAACGTCAAACTGTGGCGCTGTTTTTATTTACGGCGAGTTGAAGCGATGCGTGTCATACTCGCAATCGAAATTTACACACTTAATGATGGAAAATATGATACAAATTGCGGTTTTTAGGTTAAATTTTACGGACTTTATTTCCATTAAAAATTCATCATAATCTACCAAATTAAAGGAATTTTTGTTGTTTTCCTTACATTGTTTTAACAAAGCAGGGAGGTGTTCCACTTTTCAATGATGAAAGGAAACCTGAAAAATGATGTTTCTGATGGAGGTTCCCATAGCGGGGGAAAGCGCACTGAGCGCCCGCATTGAAAAGGAGCGCTAACAAATTGATATGGATAACATCCTATAATAATTTGCCTGACAAAAGCATTGTTTCACTAAAATTCTAGGATGTGGCATCACTTCCAGCTTGAAATAACAAGTGTAAATTATATAAATGGAAGAATTGTGGAAGGAAAAGTTATCATGTTGATACAATGTATCACCTCCATCACAAAAAAATGTCACTTTATTGTTTTTTTGTTTGTGTACAGCTGAGACTTGCCATCTCCAAATAGATCTACCCGTCAACAAGTAGATGTCTGAGATCTGCAAAATGATGCCCTCTCCACTAAAAGGTAAAAAAAATATCAAGCATATATAAAGCACCATCTATCTAGGTAACCTGTTCTGAGGTGTAAATTCTTTTTAAACATTAAAACATGACAAAATTATTGTATATTCATGTTTGCGTTGTTTGGAAAGCACATACATTCTCAGCCTCTGAAATTTGAAAAAATCACAAAACCTTGCCACATGAGATTTGTCCAACACAGGCCTAGAATTTTATCTTTGAGAGGGCAAGGGCACTTCCATTTGAAAAACATGGAGTCAAGTGTTAATCAACCTTTTTGTTTAAGTGAGCTCTGTCACCAAAATTTAATGGACATTTGTGAGAGGCCCACTGTATTTTTTCAAGGTGCACATGTCAGATAACATCCTATAAAAAAAATTTTCTGACAAAAGCATTGTTTAACTAAAACTCTATAACGTTGCATCACTTCCAGCTTGAAATAATAAGTGTAAGTTACATAAATGGAAGACTAGTGAAGGGAAAACATATTTTGTGATAATATGTCACCTCCATCACAAAAAATGAAACTTTTTTGTTTTTGTTTGTTTGCGTACAGCTGAGACTTGCCATCTCTAAAGAGATCTACCGTCAACAAGTAGATGTCTGAGATCTGCAAAATGATGCCCTCTCCATTAAAAGGTAATAATAAATAATATCAAGCATATATAAAGCACCATCTATCTAGGTAGCCTATTCTGAGGTGTAAATTATTTTTAAACATTAAAACATGACAAAATTATTGTATATTCATGTTCCCGTTGTTTGGAAAGCACATACATTCTCAGCCTCTGAAATTTGAAAAAATCACAAAGCCTTGCCACATGAGATTTGTCCAACACAGCCCTAGAATTTCATCTTTGAGAGGGCAAGGTGTTGTATTTAGTAGACATACACAGAAATACTTCGCAGAGCTCTGGATAGACTTCCACCACTTTATTACTACCACGTTCCTTTATATACACTTTTTACAGTCCAGTGAATATTTGGTCACTTGGAAAACTATTTATAATGAATAGCCTTATTATGTAATGTTACGGGATACGACATCTCCCCTTTTCATTAAAATAATAACCAACTTTATATTGTTGGTTTTCTGCATATGGATTTTAAATTGTAATTAATGTGTTTTTAAAATAAATCAACCAGTACAAGAATAACAATACGGTGTTTGAAAATTAAATTAATACATAACATAATCCTTTGTCCAAACTGGTGGACGTCTTTGTCTACTGCTTTTCCTTGGTTCGACACTTACTTCAATACTTGTTGTTTCTTCCGGATACTCATTAATTTCAAAATCGGTTATCACATTATCCGGGTTTGTATCTTGTGTAAGGCGTGCTTTAACTAACTTGTTAATATTCCACCTTTTCCCGTCTTCAGTTTGATATGTTCGACGGTTGACTTTCTTAGCTATTCTGACTGGTTTGCTGTAACTTGTGTCCCCTTTCACAATAATACCTGGTTTCTTGATTCGAACCCAGTCACCGACATTAAACTGAAACACTTTGACACTTCTCTTCTTGTCTGCATATTGTTTGTACTTTCTCTGCTTAGAGTGAACACTTTCTTCCAGTTCGACATGAGGCTTTTGGTTTGTTTTCAGCCCAACGATATTCAACCTTGTTCTCATATGTCGACCATGTAATAATACACTGGGTGCAATCCCCGTAGTTGCATGTGGTGTTGCTCTATACACAGCTAGGAACTCATACATCTCTTGTTTCCATGGTTTGTTCAAATTAATTGCATTTTGCACTGTACTCTTGACTACACCATTGAATCTTTCAATTGCGCCATTGCTCTGTGGATAATATAATGAAGAAAAACCATGCTTAATACCTCTGGCGCTCAAAAATTCTTCAAACTCTTTAGATACAAACTGTACACCATTGTCTGAAATAATCTCATCTGGAAATCCCTCTCTACTGAATACTGTTTTCAAGAAAAATAATGGATAACTTTAGCAGTGGTGACTTGTGATGTAAATGCTACTTCAGGCCATTTGCTATAGTAGTCTATCAATGTTATTGCATATCTACATTCACTTGAACCTCGGACAAACGGTCCAACAATATCTATTGCAACTTTACTCCATGGTTTGTCAGGAAATTTCACTGGGATCAATGGGGCAGTCTTTTGTTTTATACTTTTATCATTGTTCTGACACGTTACACAAGAATTAACTACAGTTGTTACTTGTTTGTCCATTAATGGCCACCAATACAGTTCTCTAAGTCTTTGTTTGGTTCGAGTTATCCCTTGGTGGGATTCATGAGCTATGTTAACAATAATACCTGTAAGCTCTCTAGGAATAATGATTCTATCATCTCTCATTATGATATCATTACAAACCGTTAGTTCATCTTTAACGCAGTGAAATGGTTTCAAGATTTCTGCATCTTTTGGATCAATGTTACTCAATTTTCTTGGCCAACCATTCACAATGTACTGTTTCACAATATTATGTACCTTGTCATTGTTAACAGCCTGTTTCAGTCTTGTGATACTTATGCATTCACACATGTTTTTCAGAACTACTTGGCATATCACTTCATCTTCAACATCATATTCTGTTTCATCAGCCTTTAAAGGCAGTCTCGATAATGCATCAGCGACTTTGTTTTCATCGCCAGATTTGTACACAACATCATAATTGTATTTCATTAGTCTACATGACCATCTGGAAATTTGCATTGTTTGTCTACTCGAACCTTTACTGAGTAAAGTAACAAGTGCTTGGTGATCAGTTTTTAGCATGAACTTTCTTCCCCACAGGTAAATGTTCCATTTTTCACATGCCCACACACACGCCAGAGCTTCTTTTTCGCCCACTGAATATTTCTTTTCAGCATCAGACAATGTTCGACTTGCACATTCAACTGTGAATTCCTTTCCATTTTTGATTTGTGTTAGTACTGCACCTAATCCGTAATCAGATGCATCTGTGGTAACAATTGT
>JASTWB010000391.1:0-19883 GCA_032158295.1 Pycnopodia helianthoides | reverse complement strand
ACTAAGGCTTTGCCAAAGGAGGGTTTCAACATTTTTTTTTATTTTTTAAAAATTGAGATCTTTCGCATTGTGGATTTTTAAAAAAACAAATTTTTAAAAAGGTTTTTTAAACCCAAAAAAGTTTTGGGGGTTCTGGAGTTTGTTTTTTAAAAACCCTAAACCCCAAAAAAAATCACCCGTTAAAAAAACAATTAGAAATTTAAAAAAAATCCCAAAAGTTGCAAATTTAAGAATTTGGGTTCTGCCCTTTGAGGGGGTCGTTGTCCCGGGTTCCCCCCCAAAAATTTTCTAAAACAAAAATCGCTGAAAAAATCAACCCCCGAGGGGGGTTTTGCGAGTGTACAGCGTCTGCCCACTCGCACCCTGGGGGAAAGGTCCAAGGAAATTTCCCCCGGACTAGGGTTTCTCTGTCGCAGAGGATTTTCTGCAATCAAAAATTCCCAGTATTTATTAAACATAATGTGGTACTTGTTGGGAACCAAACCCCCAAAAATTTTTTTTGGGGACAAAAAACCCCCCCCAAAAACCCCCTAAAAAAATTCTGTGGCTAATTGAATTTCTCCAACCCGCTCCATTTTTGATAAGTTTGTTTCTTGATACATACCTATGCACATGAATCGTCAAGGGGCCCCCTTGGGTGCCCAGACAAAAGGGGCAAAGGGGCCCCCCAAAAAGGGTGATTTTCGTTTCCCCCCCGTCAAACCATAGCTAAAAATTTTAGAAATCAAAAAGAAATCTCAAAAAATGTTTTTGGAAAATCCTAAAAAAATTTTTCTTTAATGTAAAAAAAAATAAAAATTGCCCACTGACTAAGGTTTTGGGGCCAAAAGGTTTTGGTAACATTTTTTTTTATTTTTAAAAAAAATCTGAGATCATTTCAGCATTGTGGTTGTCTCAAAAAAAAATTTTATTAAAAATTTTCTTTTTTAAACCCAAAAAAAAAGTGTTGGCAGGTTCTGAAGATTGTTCTTTTAAACCAAAAAAAAAAAAAGGAATCAGCCGTTTAAAAAACCCTTTAAAAAAAGGTTTAAAAAAAACCCCAAAAAAGTTGCTAATTTAAAAAGTTAGATTTGATTGGGGGGGTCGTTGTCCCGCTTCCCCCCAAAAATTTTTTCAAAACAAACTCGCTGAAAAAATAAAAAACCCCGACGTCTGGTTGCGAGTGTTCGGGGGTTGACCTCGCATTGGTGGAAGCCCAAAAAAAAAAGTTGACGGACTACGGTTTCTCTGTAGCAGTCAGGTTTTTTGGTGAAATCAAAAAATTCCCAGTCATTTAAATTAAAAAATAATGTGGTACTTTGTTAAAAACCCCAAAAACCCCAAAAAAATTATTTTGACAAAAACCCCCCCCCCAAACCCCTCAGAAATTCTGTGTCCAAATTGAGGATTTCCAAAATAGCCATTTTTGAAAATTTTTTTTTCTTGTTCATACCTCATGCCATGACTTAGAAAGCGGGGCCCCCCTTTTGGGGGGTGACCAGACGAAGGGTTTAAGCGGGCGCACGGGTGCCGTTTGTTCTCTCGTCAAACCCCGCTGAAAATGAGACAATCAAATCAAGAAACCTCAAAAAATTATGTGAAGACCTTGAAAAATTTTTTTTTTTAAAAAAAAAAAAAAGTGAAAATTGTCCATGCTAATGGTTTCCCCCCAAAAGGAGGGAAAAAATTTTTTTTTTTATTTTTAAAAAATTGGATCTTTTCAGATTGGGGAGATTGTCTCAAAAAAAAATTTTATTAAAAAAGGGCTTTTATAAACCCAAAAAAAGTGTTGGCGGTTCGGAGGTTTTTTTCTTTTAAACCAAAACCAAAAAAAGGGAAAAATCAGCGTTAAAACAATTAGAAATGTTTAAAAAAAATTCCAAAATTTGCAAATTTAAAAATTTAAAGATTCTGCCTTAGGCGGTAATTGTGAAGCTTCCCCCCAAATTTCCCCAAACAAAACTCGAAAAAAAACAATTGAACCCCGTCGGGTTGCGAGTGATCAGCTTTGGGACATCGATTGGGGTGGGCCGGGGGAAAAAGTTGCGGGCCCCGGTTTCTTGTCGCAGTCGGTTTTGCTGCAAAAAAAAAATTTACCAGCCCCTTTTTTTTAAAACTAATGTGGTACTTTGTTGGGGAAACCCCAAACACCAAAACTTTTTTTGACAAAAACCCCCCCCCCAAAACCCCCTCAGCAATTCTGTGTAAAAATTTTGGGGTTTTCTCCCCAATCACCCCCTTTCTTGTTAAGTTTTTTTCTTGATACATACCTCCCCCCACTGAATCAGTCAAGGGGGGGGCCCCCCTTTGGGGTGCCCAGCGGGGGGGCTAAGCTGGTTCCCCGGGGTTTGTTTTTCCCCTTTCTCTCGTCAAACCACTCAGCAAAAAATTTTGGGAAAAAAAAAAATCAAAAAACTAAAAAAACGGGATGGAAGATCCAAAAAAAATTTTTTTTTTAAAAAGTGAAAAAAAAAAAAAAATTGTCACCTGAAAAGGGCTTTCCCAAAGGATGGTAAAAATTTTTTTATTATTAAAAAATCTGAGATCTTTTCGGCTTTGTGAGTTGCTCTAAAAAAAATTTTTTAAAAATGGCTTTTTTAAACCCCAAAAAGTTTTGGGGGGGGTTTTGAGAGTTTGTTCTTTTGGGCCCTAAACAAAAAAAGGGAAAATCACCCGTTTAAAAAATAAATTTAAAAAATTTTAAAAAAAAAAATCTCACAAGTTGCAAATTTTTAAAGAAGTTGATTCCCCCCTTTTTTTCCCCCAAAAATTGTGCGTTTCCCCACCAAATTTTTTCCAACACAAACTCGTGAAAAAAAATTCTGCCCCCAAATCTGGTTGCGAGTGTATCGCGTCTGACATCGGGCATTGGGGTTTCCCCGGGGGAAAAAGTTGACAGAAACGGTCTTCTCGTCGCATCAGGATTTTGCTGAAAAAAAAAATTCCAGTCACTTCTTTTAAAAAAAAATAAATGTGGTACTTTGATTAAAAACCCCAAACCCCCAAAAATTTTTTTTGACAAAAAAACACCCCCCAAACACCTCAGCAATTCTGTGTGTTAATTGAGATTTCTACGCAATCACTATTTTGATAAGTTTGTTTTTTGAACATACCTCATCCCACTGAATCAGTCAAGCGGGCCCCCTTGGGTGCCCCGCGAAGGGGTAAGCTGGTGGGGGGGGTTGGCGTTCTGTTTCCCATAAAATTCTTTTGTCAAATCCTCAGCTGTAAAGGAAAATAAAAAAGAAATTCTAAAACATTTTGTGAACCCCCTTTAAAAAATAAATTCTTTAATAAAAAAAAAAAATAAAAATTTGGTCACACGGGACTAAGGTTTCCCCCAAAAAGGATGGTCAACTTTTTTTTTTTTTTAAAAAAATCTGAGTCATTTCAGCATTTTGAGTTTGTTTTCAAAAAGCAAATTTTTTAAAAAATTGCTTTTTAAACCCAAAAAGTGTTAAAAATTTCTGGAGATTGTTCTCAAAAACCCCAAAAACCAAAAAAAGGGGAAATCAGCGATTAAAACCAAATTGGGAAATGTTTGAAAAAAATTCAAAATTTGTAATTTTAAAGAATTTTGATTCTCCCTTGAGGGGGTCAGTTGTGCAGTTTCCCCCCCAAAATTTTTCTCCAACAAACTCGGGGGAAAAAAATCTGAACCCGATCTGGTTGCGGTGTATCAGGTCGACATCGCATCTGGTGGAAGCCCAACGGAAAGTTGACAGACGGCTTTCTTGTCGCAGTAGGATTTTGCTGAATCAAAAATTACCAGTCACTTCTTTAAAACATAATTTGGTACATTGTGGAAACCCCTAACCCCAAAAATTTTTTTTGAAAAAAAACACCCCCCCCAAAAACCCCTTTAGCAATTCTGTGTGCTAATTGGGGATTTACGCAATCAGCTCCATTCTTGATAAGTTTGTTTCTTGATACAACTTTTGCACATGATTTCGGGTAAGCGGGGCCCCCCTTGGGGTGCCCGGGACGGGGGGGCTAAGGGGCCCCCACAGGGGACGTTTGTTCTCTCTAAACCCCCTTTTGGTAAATTTTTGAGACAATCAAATCAAGAAACTCAAAAACATGTAGTGAAGACCCTTGAAAAATTTTTTTTTAAAAATAAAAAAAAAAGTAAAAAATTTTTCACATGATTTAATGGCTTTGCCAAAGGTGGTAACATTTTTTTTTATTATTAAAAATCTGGTTTCATTTCGCTTTTTTAAAGTTGTCTCTAAAGAAAATTTTTTTGGGAAAATTGTTTTTAAAAAAACCCCAAAAAGGGGTTTTTGGGGGTTTTCTGAGAGATTTTTTCTCTTAAAACTAAAAAAAAAAAAGGAATCAGCCGATTAAAATCAATTAAAAATGTTCAAAAAAAATCTCAAAATTTGCAAATTTTAGAAGTTAGATTTGCCCTTGGGGCCCGGTCAGTTGTGGTTCCCCCCAAAAAATTTCTCCAACACAAACTCGCTAAAAACAATAAAAACCCCCGACGTCGGTTGCGGGTTTTCAGCGTCTGACATCAGCATCGGTGGATGCCCGGGGGAAAAATTTGCCCAGATACGGTCTTCTCTGTCAGCAGTCGGCCCTTGCTGAAAATCAGAAATTACCAGTCACTTCATTAAACATAATGTGGTACTTTGATTGGTAACTAACCCCCAAAATTTTTATTTGAAAAAAAAACCCCCCCAAAAACCATCAGCAATTCTGTTTTCTAATTGGATTTCTACGCAATCAGTTCTTTTCCCAAAAAGGGTTTTTTTTTTTTTTGAAAAAACCCTGCAAAAAAAATTCAGTAAAGTAGGGCGCCCTGGTTTTTTCCCCATGTGTACAAAGGGGGTTTTGTTTCCTTTAAAATCATTGTTTGTATGGCCAAAAGTATACCTGGGGAGGTCTTTTTTTTTGGGGTTTTACCTCTTCAGCACTGAAAGATACCTTTAAAGGGGGGGAATGAAAATATTTTCCCCGAAAACCAATAGAATTTAAAGGGAAGTTCCCAGTAACACGAACGTCATATAACATTATTTGGGGAAGTTTTTTTTTTAAAAATTTTAAATTTCCCCCAAAAAAAAACACAACAAAACCTGCAACGTTGAAAAAAGGTTGCTTTGGGGTTTGTTATTAAATTTTTCCTAAAAACCGAAAAAAAACGTCTTGGAATATTATTTTGCAACGTTTTAAAAAAGTTTTGTTCTGTCAATTTTTTGGGGAAGAAAAAAAAGGACGTTTTAAATTTTGGTTTTTGACGTCAAACAACTTTTGGTGAATGTTCTTTAAAAACGTTACCTAAAGGTTGGGGTTTTGTCCCATTTTTTTTAAAAACATAAAAAAAAACGTTATGGCAATGTTTTTTTAAAAAACCCCTTTTAAATAAATTTCCTTTTTAAAACGTTTTTTTAAAACGTTGCTTGAATGTTGTAGTTTTGCAGGTTATTGGGAACATTTGACAACGTAATATCCTTTAAAAAAATTTAGTTTTTTTTGGGCCCCTAAAAAGTTGTAATTTATTTACAACAAATTTAAAAAAATTTTGCAATTTTTAAAAATTTTAGGTGTACTCATTTCTTCTGTTTTTTGTCTAAACTATCAGGGGGGCTTGTGGAAAAATTTTAAAGTAGTAACTAAAATGTTTAAATTTTTCTTTCAAAAAAAAATTTTTTAAAAATGGAAAAACTGTAGAAAAAAAAACCCCCTTTTATTCCCCAAAAAAAACAAGTTGGTATGACTTATTAGAAAAATGTTAAAATAGTATACGGGGGCAGTAAAATTAGGCAACCGCAAAAGTGTAAGGGGTTTTTGGTAAGTTTACATTTTTAAAAAATATTAAATTTATTATATTGTTGTATCAATTGCAAATTTTTTATGAAATATATATTAATAGAAAAATTTTTAGTTTATCAAAAACTTCAGAAAAAAAATCATAAAAATTTCTCAAGAAATTCCCCTTTTGCATTTTTACGTTGTCAAACTTTTTTATAAAACATCATAACGGGAAAAGCATCTAGGTTGACAAAAAAATCTACATTTTCCCCCCCCTATGACGTTTTAAAAAAAAAAGTTCTCCCAACATTTTAATAACGTCCTAGCAATGTCGGGGGGACGTTATTTTGGTTTTTTTTGGGGAAATTTTTTAGTTTAATCAGTGGAACTTTGGTGGCAGCAAACAAAAAGGGAAAATTTTTTCCCCTTTGGAAAAAGTACTGGGGCTGCCCATCTTTTTAAAAATTTGGGGACCTGGTAAATCTATTGACCAATTTGGGGCCCGAAGCCTCCATCTGTGCAAAAAACATAGTCTGTCATTTAAATTTTTACAAATTTTTTTTAACAGTAACTTGATAAAAATACCTCAAAAATAAGTCGCTCTCAGTCAGGGTTTAAAGTATCACAGGGGGATGAATGACAAAAAAGCGCAGAATTGGTGGAGGGTAAAAGAGGGTCTGACATCCGCCGTCTGCTTGGGGAGAGGGTAGGTGGCGGCTTTTGGGGGTTTTTGTAGAAAAAAAAAAACTGCCCACTACAAATGCGAACTACAAACCCAAACCCCCCAAAAAACCCAAAACCCCCCTTCTCCCCAAAAAACCCAAAAATTTGGGAAAAGGGGGGTACAACCAAAAATTTAAGGGGAAAAAGGGAATTACATGCGAAAAATTTACGAGTTTTTCACTTTCTTCTCCTGAAAAAAAAGATTGAGCCCACCCTTTTCAGGTTTATTTTTTTTTTTTGGATGATCACACAAAACAAAAACGGTGTTGGTTTTTTGTCAGATTACCAGTCCTGTATAATACTTTAATAAATAAACGTACTTTTTCGAGCCAGGGGTGTAAAAGGCGACACAGACAGCACACATCATAAAGCCCAACGGAGCCTAATAAAAAAAAAAAATTTTAAGAAAGGACAAAATAAAAAAAAGTTTGGAAGTAATTTATTTGGGAAAAAAAACGCGGGAAACTTTTTAAAAAAGTGTAATTTTTTTTTTAAAAGGGACTGGGCAGTAAAAGATAAATTGGTTTATGCACACAATGACAGGAGGGAAATTTTTGGGGAAGAGGGTGGCCAGAGATCAGTGATACGATGAAAAAAAAGTTTTTTTCACATTTTGGGCATTAACCCCAAATTTGGATTTTGATATTAAAAAGGTTTGCCTCTGTGCTGAAACCCAAATCTGGATTTACCCTTTGCCCCATAATTGTAGGGTTTTTTCCCCCTTTTTTGTGCTACAAAAATTTTGCGGCCCGTGATGCAAACCTCAAAAAAAAATTTTGGATTGTTTTAAAAAAAACACAAAAGGACACTTTAAATGGGGTTTCCCCTCAGCCGGGGGGGCATATGTTATGATCTGAAGTCCCCAAAAAATATAAGTGAAGGTCAATAACCAAAGGCCTGTATTTTTTCGGGGGCAAAAAAAAAATTAAAAAAAAACCCCCTGATAAAAAAATTGTTTTCAATAAGGAAAAAAAAAAAAAAAAAAAAAAAAAAAAAAAAAAATTTTTAAATTTTGATGGGGTTTTTAAAAAAAGGGCTTAAAAATTTAAAATTAGAAAGTGTACGATTTAAAAAAGAAAATTTTTATATCAAAAGACCCCCTAAGTAAGCTCCCAAAATTTTCATTTGCAGCAAGGATTTTCTACAATAAATTGGGCGTTATGAAAAAAAGGGGGGGGGAAAAACCCAAATTAATTGGGGAGTTTTTAAAATTTGTTTTTCTGAAGGGGGAAAGATGGATTTATTTTCCCCAAAAAAAGGGAGAGTTGGCTGTTAAAAGGATGGAAAAAAAAAGTTCTTTGGCAGTGTAATGAGGGGGTTTGGGGGTAAAATCCCCCCCAGAAAAAGTGGGGCCCACAGCCAAAAAGTTTGATCAGAAATTAAATTCAGCCCTCACACACAAAAATTTGACGAGTGGCAAGAAATTTCATAACCCTGCAGGAGAAAAAGGCCTCTTTTTGATTCCCAAAAACCCCCCGAAAATACATGTAATGTACATCACGAAGTAGTTACTTGGGGAAAAAAAGATAAAACCCCCAAAATGTTAATTTTGATAATCTGCAAAAAATTTTTTCCCAAAATTGTTTTTGAATACCCCCCCCCCAAAAAAAAAGAATCACTTTTGCGTCAGTGTTTTTTTCAGTTAAAAACAGTTTACATGTTAAACTGTTATAAAGGATTTTTCTTTTTTTTTTGGGTTTTTTAAAAGAAATTCGGTCTTACTAGTGGTTTTGATTTTAGGCAACATGCAAGCCCTGCATTCCTGTGGATTTCCAAAAATTCAACCCCCGGAAAAAAGGGGGGAAATTCTTTGGGGTTTTTTAAGTGATCCCCTAAAAAAAGATATGGGGAGAAGAAATTCCGAAAACTGAACTTTTGATTTAGGTCCAAACTGTTTTCTCCCCAAAAGCTACTGTATTACACGTTTAAAATACTCAAGGGACTTTTTCATGAGCATGGGTTTTAGGGCGACCATACAGCCCCAAAAATTTTAAGAAAAAAAATTTGTCCCTTTACTGGACAAAGACAATTCAAAAGAACACATAAAAAAATTTTTTCAAATAATTAGTTTGGGAAGAAACTGCGACAAGATTTTGTAAGTGTATTTTTTTTTTGGGTTTTTTGGGGAAAGTAAAAGGGAAAATGGTTTTTTCACAAAAGTGACAAATGGGTAATTGGTGCGGAGGGGGCTGACCCCCGATCAGTGGCCACTACTGACCAATCAAGTTTTTTCTACATTTTTGGGTTTCTTAAACTCCAACAGATTTTGAAATTAAAAAGTTTGCCTCTGTGCTCGAAACCCAATTGGATTGAGCCTGACCCCTAAAACTGCTATGAAAAACCCTCCCTTTTCCTTTTCTACAATAATTAGTGGGTGTTGTGGTGCGGCCCCCGATGCAAAACCCCCCAAGAACAGACGGGGGTTTTTCAAAACAAAAAAAGACAACCCCTTTTAAATTTTGGTTTCCCCTCACCCCGCGGGGGCATAAATTATGATTTTAAAAAACCCCAAAAAAAAAAAGTGAAGGTCAAAAACTAAAAAAGCTTACTTTTAGGTGCCCCAAAAAAAATTTAAACAAAGTCCCCCTGAATAAAACTTGATTCAAAAAGGAAGTATAACAACTTCAAAAATTTTTAAAGGGGTTTTAAAAAGCCCTTTAAAAAATTTTAAAAAAGAAAGTGTACGAATTTTTTAAAAAAAATCTTTATGCAAAAGACCCCCTCTGGTAAGTGCCAACATTTTTTATTAGCTCAAGGAAATTCCCACAACAATTGGGGGGTTATGAAGAACATGGGGGGGGGAAAACCTAAATAATTGGGGGTTTCAAATTTGTTTATTGAAAATGGGGAGGATTTTTTTCGCAGAAAAAAAGGGGAGTTTTGGGGGGGTCTAAGGGGTGGCAAAAAACAGTTTTTGGCGTGTACATGAGGGGTTTGGGGGGGGAAAATCCCTCCGCAAACGCTGGGCACGACCAAAGTGTTTTGATCAAAAATTTAAAAATTTACCCCCCACCACAAAAAACTGCGGGTGGCAAAACAAAAATCATAACCCTGCAGGGGGCAAAGGCCATCTTTTTTGGGTTTTGGAAAAAGCGACCCGAAAAAAAAACATGTATTTTAATCACGAAGTAGTTACTTGAGGAAGAAAGAAAAAAAACCCCAAAATTAATTTGAGTCAATCTGCTAAATTTTCCAACTCTGTTTTTGAACTTCCCCCCTTTAAAAAAAAATAAAAACCCCTTTTGCGTCAGTGTTTTTTAGAAAAAAAACTTTTTCAGGGGTTAAAAATGTGTAGAAAAGGGTTTTTCTCTTTGATTTGGTCTTTTTAAAAGAAATTCTGGTATACTTTGGTTACTGGGTTTAAAGTAGGCAACAGGGAAACCCCCTTTTTCTTGTGGTTTTTCCCCAACCCAAATTCAACCCCGGAAAAAGGGGCAAATTTTCCCTGGGGGTTTTCAAGCTGACAAAATCAAAAAAGTATGGGGAAAAAAAAAAACTTCCGAAAAATGAAAAATTTTTTTTTTGGTCCAAACTGTCTCTTCTACCCGGTCCCCGTATTCACGTTTAATAAAACTCAACTGTCCTTTTTTTTTGGGCCCCCGGGAAAATAGGGGACACAGACGCCAAAACCTTTTAGGAAAAAAAAAAATGCCCACTGGACAAAAACAAAATTTTTTTAAAAACACATAAAAAGTTTTAAATAATTTGTTCTGGGGGAAAAAACTGCAGACACAGATTTTTAGTGTTTTTTTTTTTTGGACTGGGCAAGTCAAGGGTAAAATTGGTTTGTGCCCCCCAAGTGACAAGTGGGTAATTGGTAGCAGGGGGAGGGCCGAGATAAAGGCCCCCCCTACTGCCCAAAATTTAGTTTTTTCTACATTGGGTTTTAACTTAACCCCAAAGATTTTAAAAATTTTAAGTTTGCCTCTGCTGCTCGAAATCCAATTGGATTGAGCTGACCCAAAAACTGAAAGGGCAATACCCCCTTTTCCCGTTCTACAAAAAATTAGTGGCGTGTTGGGGCCCCAGGGGGCCCCGTGATGAAAACCCCCAAACAGAAAAAGATGGGCTTTTTTATCATAACAACACAAAAAGAACATTTTTAAATGTGGTTCTTTCCCCCCGCGGGGGAAATATGTTATGATCTGAAAGTCTCCAAATTTTAAAAAAAAGGTCAAATTCAAAGAGCCTGTACTTTCTCAGGTGAAAAAAAAAATTCAAAAAAAAATCCCACTGATTAAAATTTTTATTCAAAAAAGGAAAAAATTTTAAAAAAAACTTCAAAATTGACAGGGTTTTAAAAAACTTCAAAAAGTTAAGTTAGAAAGTGTACGTTTTAAAAAGAAAATCTTATATGCAAAAGACCACTCTAAGGTCAAGCTGCCAAATTTTTATCTTGGGCAAGGATTTTTTTTACAAAAAAATTTGGGGGTTTTTAAGAACATGGGGGGGAAAAACCCCCAAAATTTTTTTGGGGGGTTTTTAAAATTTTTTTTTTTCGAACAGGGAAAAATTTTGGGGGTTTTTTCGAGGAAAGGAGAGTTGGGGGGTCTAAGGGTGGCAAAAAAAAAGTTCTTTGGGGTGTAAATGAGGGGGTTGGGGGGGTAAAATCACCTCCCCCCAAAGCTAGACACAGACCAAAAAATCTGATCAAAATTTAAAAATTTTTCCCTCACACCTAAAAATTCGGCGAGTGGCAAACAACTCATAACCCTGCAGGAGCAAAGGCCTTTTTTTTGGCTGGAAAAAGCCCCAAAAATACATTTTAATTTTTCCCCACGAAATTTCCTTTTTGGAAAAAAATTTTAAAATCCCAAAAATTTAAATTTGACTCAATCTGTAAATATCTTCAACTTGTTTTTTAATACCCACCCCAAAAGAAATGAAAAACATTTTTCGTCAGTGCTTGTTCAGATAAAAACAGTTTAAATTTTTTAAAAGGGGTTTTGATAATGGATTTTCTCTTTGTTCTGGTCTTGTAAAGAAATTTGGTCTTATGGGTTTGCTTTGTACCCCCAAAACAAGCCCTGCTTTCCCCGTGGTTTTTCCCCCCCGAAATTCAAAACCTGGGGAAAAAAAGGGGGAAAAATTTCCCTAGGGTTTTCAAGCGATCCCCCCGGAAACGATATGGGGAAAAAAAAAACTTCCCGAAAACTGGGAAATTTGATTTGGGGAAAAAATTTTCTCTTCTCCCCGAGCCCCCTGTATTACCGTTTAAAATTTTCCAAAAAGTACCTTTTCATGAGCCATGGGATGTAGGGGGGCCCCCATACGCAAAAACATTTGAAGAAAAGGGTGTGCCTACTGGACAAAGAAAAAGAAAAAAACATATAAAAGTTTGCCAAAAAAATTTGTTTTTTTGGGAAGAAAAGCGAAAAAATTTTGTAAATGAAATTTTTTTTTTTTTTACTGGGCAAGTCAGGTAAAAGGTTTGTGCACACCCAAATGACAAGTGGGGTTTTAATTTTGGGGCGGAGGGGGTGACCCCCGATCGTGACCATCTGACCAAAATTAAAAATTTTTTTCCCCCGGTTATTACCTTTCCAAAAAAATTTTTTTTAAATTTTGTTTGCTCTGCTGCTCGAAACCCCCAAATTTGGTTGAGCCTGACCCATAAAATTTTCATGCATTTTCCCCTTTCCTGTTCTACAAAAATTAGTGGGGTTTTTTGGCCTAGCGGTCCCCGTGATGCAAACTCCCCGGGAAGATGGGTTGTTATCATAACAAACAAAAAGGGGGCTTTAAATGTGGGGGTTTCCCTTTTTCCTGCGGGGGTTGTTAGATCTGAAAGTCCCAAAAAAAAAAGAAGGTCAATAACCCCAAAGGGCCTGTACTTTTCAGGTGCAATAAAAAATTCAAAAAAATCCCCCCGGGTATAAAAAATTTATTCAAAAGGAAGTATCAACAACTTTAAAAAATTTACAGGGTTTTTTAAAAAACTTCAAAGTTAAGTTAGGGAAATGTTTCCCTTTCCCAAAAGAAATCTTATTGCAAAAGCCCCTGAGGTCAAGCTGCCCCCATTTTCATTTTTGAGTTTTAAGGAAAAAATTTTCCCCCCCTCTGGGCGTTTTTAAAAAAATGGGGGAAAAACCCCCCCAAAAATTGGGAGATTTTCAAATTTGTTTATCTGAAATGGGATGGATTTATTTTCGCAGAAACCCCGGGGGGGGTTGGCTGTTTAAAAAATGGCAAAAAAACCGTTCTTTGGCCCTGTCATGAGTGGGGTTTTGGGGGGGAAAATCACCCCCGAAACCCCTGACAACCCCGACCCAAAATGTCTGATCAGAATTAAAAATTTAGCCTCACCCCCTAAATTTGAGAGTGGAAAAACAACCATAAACCTGCGGGGGAAAAGGGGCCATCTTTTTGAGTTGGAACGCGCCCCGAAAAAACGAAATTTGCCCCTCACGAAGTGTTATTGGGAAGAAAGTTAAAAATTTCAATATTTTTTTTGAAAAAATCTGTAAATATTTCAATCTGTTTTTGAAAACCCCCCTCAAAAAAAAAATAAAAAATCATTTTTGCGCAGTGTTGTTCAGAAAAAAACAGTTTACTGTTAAACTGTTTTAGATAATGGATTTCTCTTTTGTTTCGGTCTTTTTAACAAAAAATTTGGTCTATAGTGGTTTTCTGCATTTTTTGGGAAAATGCCCCCTCTATTCTTTTGGTTTTCCCCAAACCCCAAATTCAAGCCCCGGAACAAGGGGCAAATTCCTGGGGGCTTTTAAAACTGTTTCGTAAAAAAACGTTGGGGAAGAAAACCCTTCCCCAAAATGAACTTTTTTTAGGTCCCCAAAACTGTCTTTCTCCGAGCTCCTAAATTACCGTTTAAAATACTCAACTGCCCCTTTTCTGAGCCATGGGAGTAGGGCGCCCCAACACCCCAAAAAAATTTGAAAAAAGCTGTGCCTATTTTTGGAAAAAGGGGAAAAATTTGAAAACACATATAAAAAGTTTGCAAAAAAATTTTTTTTTGGGAAAAAACTGCGAAAAAATTTTGAAAAGGTTTTTTTTTTGGACTGGGGGAATTTCAAGGTAAATGGTTTTTTCCCCCAAAGTGACAAAGTGGGAAATTGGAAAGCAGGGGGGATGACCAGGAATGACCACCCCCGCCCAAAATTTAAGTTTTTCTACATTGGTTATTTTAAACCCCCAAAAGATTTTGAAATTATAATTTCCCCCTCTGCCCCCCAAAAATCCAATCTGGATTGACCCCCCCCTAATCTGACTATGCAATTTTTTTTAAAACCCTTTTTTTTCCCCGTTCTACAAAAAATTTGTGGCGTGTTGGGGCCCCAGCGGTCCAGTGATGCAAACCTCCAAAAAAGGGGCTGGGCTTGTTATCCTAACAACACAAAAAGGCCCCTTTAAAAAGGGGTTTTTCCCTAAAACCTGCGGGGGGATATGTTATGATCTAAAAAATCTCCAAACTTTTAAGTAAAAGGGAATATCTAAAAAAGGCCCGTACTTTCCCCCAGGGGCAAAAAAAAAATTTAAAAAAAACCCCTGATATAAAATTTTAGCAAAAAAGGGAAAATATAAACCCCCTTTCCCAAAAAATTGGGGCAGGGTTTAAAAAACTTCAACGTTAATTTTGAAAGTTTTCCCCATTTAAGAAAAAATCTTATATGAAAAAAACCCCCTTAAGGTCAATGCCAACATTTTCATCTTGCTTTTAAGGGTTTTTTCTAAAATTTTAAAAGGGCTTTTTTGAAGAAAAGGGGGGAAAAAACCTAAAAAATTTGGGGGAGATTTTCAAATTTTTTTTTCTAAATTTTGGGAAAAATGGATTTTTTTGGGGAAAAGGGAGCGTTGGTTTTCTCTAAGGATCCCAAAAAAAACCCCTTCTTTGGCGGGTAAATGAGTGGTTTGGGGGTAAATCACCCCCAGCAAAAAGTAGACACAGACCAAAGTGTTCTGATCAGAAATTAAAAATTTTTGGGCCCCCAAAACTAAATTTGACGAAATGGGAAGGGGGGAACATCAGGGGGGGGGCAAAAGGGGGCCCCCCCTTTTGATTTGGAAAGCCCCAACCCCCCAAAAAAAATGAAAAGACCTCACGAAGTGGCCCTTTTGGGGGGGAAAATATAAAAAAAAAAGTTAATTTTACTAATCTGCTAAATATCTTCCAACTTGGTTTTTTTAATACCCACCCCCCCAAAAAAAAAGAAAAAAAAATTTTTGCGTCAGTGCTTGTTCAGATAAAAAAAAAGTTTTTTTTTTTAAAAAATGTGTAGATTTAAAGGGTTTTTCCCCCTTTTATTCGGGTTTGGGAAAAAAAAAATTTTGGTCTTACTAGTGGTTATTTTTTTTGTAGGCAACATGCAAGCCCCCCCCTTCTGTGGGGGTTCCCCCAAATTCAAAACCTGGAACAAGGGGCAAATTCCATGGGCTTTTCAACTGACTCCCCTCAGAAAAAAGTTGGGGAAGAAGAAACTTCCCCAAACTGAAATTTTTTATTTAGGTACCAAAAGTCTCTTCTCCCCGAGCTACCTGTATTACACGTTTATAATTTCTCAAAATGTAAATTTTTTTTTAGCCCCCGGGGTGTAGAGGCGAAACATACCGACAAACATTTGAAGAAAAACTGTGGCCCATGGACAAAGAAATTTTTAAGAACAAAAAAAAAAGTTTGCAAATTTTAAATTTGTTCTGGGAAGAAATGCAGACACAGATTTTTTAAGTGTATTTTTTTTTTAGGTGTGGGAAGTCAAGGTAAAAAAGGTTTGTCCCCACAAGTGACAGTGGGAAAATTTGGGAGCAGGGGGGCTGACCGAGATCAGTGCCCTTTTTTGGCCCAATTCAAGTTTTTTTACACTTGGTTTCTTAACTCCCCAAAAAAAAATTTTTAAATTTTTAAATTTTTTTTGCTGCTCGAAATCCAATCTGGATTGAGGCCCGACCCATAATCTGACTTGCAATATCCCCTTTTCCGTTTTTCAATAATTGTGGGTGTTGGGGGCCCAGCGGTCCGTGATGCAAACCTCACAGAAAAGGGTGGGCTTGTTTTTAAAAACACAAAAAGGGGCATTTAAATGTGGTTCCATCAGCCCGCGGGCATTGTTTGATTGAAAGTCTCCAAACTATAAGTGAAAAGGGGGAAAATTTAAAGAGCCTGTAAATTTTTCGGTGCAAAAAAATTCAAACAAATCCCCCTGTTTTTAAAAAAAATTTTTTTAAGGAAATATCAACAATTCAAATATTGACAGGGTTTAAAAAGCTTCAAAGTAAAGTTGAAAAAATTTCGATTTAAGAGAAGTTTATATGCAAAAGGGCCCCCCGGTCAAGTGCCAACATTTTCTCTTGCAGTCACGGAAAATTCCTCCAAACAATTCTGGGGGTTTGCAGAAACCATGGGGAAAACTAAAATATTGGGGAGACTTTTCAAATTTGTTTCTCTGACCATGGAGAGATGGATTTATTTTCGCAGACACAGGAGAGTTGGCTGCTCTAGGAGGCAATTAAACGTTCTTTGGCAGTGTACATGAGCTGGATTGCGGGGATAAAAATCACCTCCAGCAAACAGCTAGACCACCAGCCAAAGTGTCTGATCAGAAAATTAAAATTCAGCCTGTCACACCCTATACTAAATTCTGACGCGTGGAAGCCACTCATACCCTGCAGGAACAAAAAACCAGGCCCCCCACAGGCATCATTTTGAGTTGGAACGCCGCCGAAAACAATACCTGTACATGACATCACGAAGTAGATATTGAGAAGAAAGATATAAAATCCAATCTTAACTTTGAGTCAATCTGCTAAATATCTTCCCAACTCTGTTTTTGAACTACCCACCTCATAACAGAAATGAAATCACTTTTGCGTCAGTGTTGTTAGATAAACCAGTTTCACTGTTACATGTGGAGATACTGGATTTCTCTCTTTGATTCTGGTCTTGTAAACAGACAATTCTGGACATACTAGTGGTTACTGCATATTGTACGGCAAATGCAAGCCCTCTATTCTTGTGGATTCCCAACCCAGTTTCAAGTCCTGGATCAAGGGGCAAATTCCATAGGGCTTTCAAGCTGACTACAGTCCGCCACGCTCTGGGGCAGCCGACAACTTCCGAACATGAATTTTGATTTAGTACACCTGTCTCTTTACAGAGCTACCTGTATTTACCACACCACATTCTAATACCTACCTGTACATTTCATGAGCATGGGTGTGAGGCGCCCCAGCCAGCCCCACCTTTGGCGGAACCAGCAGTGCCTTATGGACCAACGACACATCAGAAGAACACTTATAAAAAGTTAGCAAATAATTATTGTTCTTGGAAGAACACTGCAGACACCGCTTGTGTACGTGTATTTTTTTTCAGGACTGTGGCAAGTCAAGGTAGAATGGTTTGTGCACACAAGTGGACAAGTGGGTAAATGGTCGCCGGAGGGTGACCAGAGATTCCGTTGACACTACTGACAATTCAGGTTTTTTCTACACTTGGTTACTTAATCCAACGATTTTGAAATTATACAGTTTGCTCTGCTGCTCGAACCAATCTGGATTGAGCCTGCCCCATATCTGCTATGCCAAATCATCCCTTGTTGTTCTACAATCATTAGGGGCCGTGTTGTGCCTAGCGGGTCCGTGATGCAAACCTCACGAACAGACTGGGCTTTGTATCATACACAACAAAAGACACTTAAATGTGGTTCCATCAGCTGCGGCGCATCTGTTATGATCTGCAAGTCTCCCACTTATAAGTGAAGTCAATATCTCAAGAGTGTACTTTCTCGGAGCAACCAAAAAATCAAACAAAATCCCATGATCTAACCACTTGATTCAATAAGGAAAATATCACAAACTTCAAATATTGACAGGGTTTAACAAGCTTAACAGTTAAAGTTAGAAAGTGTCCGATTTCAAGAGAAGATCTTCTATGCAAAGACACTTGAGGTCAAGCTGCCAACCATTTTCATCTTGCGTCAGGAAAATTCCTCAAACAACTGGGCGTTAAGACAGAACATGGGGGAAAACCTAAAATTTAAATTTGGGGGGATTTTAAAAATTTTTTTATCGAACCCTGGGGAAAAATGGATTTTTTTCGCAGAAAAAAAGGGGGAAAATTTGGGTGCTCTAAGGTGGCAAAAAAAAAATTCTTTGGCAGTGTAATGAGCTGGTTTGCGGGGGAAAATCACCTCCAGCAAACAGCTAACACAGACCCAAAATGTTGATCAGGGAAAATTAAAAATTTAGCCCTCACACACTAAATTCTGACGAGTGGCAAGCAACATCATAACCCTGAGGAGCAAAGGGCCTCATTTTGATTTTGGGAAAGCAGGGCCCCAAAAATACCTGTAATGTACATCACGAAGTAGTTACTTGAGGAAGAAAAAAAATAAAATCCAATTTAAAATTTGAGTCAATTGCTAAATATCTTCCAATCTGTTTTTGAACTACCCCCCATAAAAAAAATGAAATCACTTTTGCGTCATTTCTTGTTTTAGATAAAAACAGTTTCCCTGTTAAAATGTTAGATAATGGATTTCTCTCTTTGATTCTGGTCTTTTAACAGAAATTTTTGGTCTTTCTAAATGGTTACTGCATATTGTAGGCAACATGCAAACCCTCATTTGTGGATTTCCCCCCCAAAATTCAAGCCCGGAAAAAAGGGGGAAATTCCATAGGGGGTTTTTAAGCTGACTCCGTCCGAAACGTATGGGGAAAAAAGAAACTTCCCGAAAACTGAACTTTTGATTTAGGTCACAAATGTCTTTTACCAGAGTACCTTTTTAACCCCGTTTAATAATACTCAAAGTACCTTTTTTAAGAGCCATGGGATGTAGAAAGGGGACACCAGCACAAAATTTGGAAAAAGCTGTGCCTACTGGACAAAGGGCAATTCGGGAAAAACCCATATAAAAAGTTTGCAAATAATTATTTTTTGGGAAGAAAATGCCGACCCAGATTTTGTAAGTGGGATTTTTTTTTTTTGGACTGTGGCAAGTCAAGGTAAAATGGTTTGTGCACAAAAAGGGACAAGTGGGTAATTGGTAGCCGGAGGGGCTGCCCCCGAGATCCGTGCCACTATGACCAATTCCAAATTTTTTCCCCTTTGGGTTCCTTTAAATCCCAAAAGTTTTGAAATTATTTTTTTTGCCTCTGCTGCTCGAAATCCCAAACTGGATTGCCCTGAACCCTAATTTATGCAATCACCCCCTTTTCTTTTTTCTTTTAATTTTGGGGGTTTTGGGGGCCTTTGGGTCCATTTTATGCAAACCCCCACAAAAAGGGGCTTGTTATTTTAAAAAACAAAAAAGCCCCTTTAAAGGGGGTTCCCTCAGCCTGCGGCGTTGTTATGTTTTAAAATTTCCCCAAAATTTAAGTAAAAGGCCCCCCCCCCCCTAAAAGGGGCCTTTTTCTTTCTAGGTGAAAAAAAAATTCAAAAAAAACCCCCCTGATTAAAAAATTGATTCAATAAGGAAAATACCCCAAAAATTCCCCAAAATTGATGGGGGGTTTTAAAAAGTTTAAAAACAGTTAAGTTAAAAAATTTAGATTTTAAAAAAAGTCTTATTGCAAAAAACCCCTCTAAGGAAAGTGCCAACTTTTTCCCTTTGCAGTAAAGGGATTTTTTCTAAAATTTAAATTGGGCGTTTTTGAAGAAATGGGGGAAAACCTAAATTTAAATTGGGGGATTTTCAAATTTGTTTATTAAACCCATGGAAAGATGGATTTATTTTCCAGAAACAGGGAGAGTTGGCTGTTTAAAGGATGGCAAAAAAACAGTTCTTTGGCAGTGTAAATTTGGGTGGTTTTCGGGGTAAAATACCTCCCGCAAACAGCTAGACACAGACCAAAATGTTTTGATCCGAAATTAAATTCCGCCCCCAACACTTAAATTTTTGACGAGTGGCCCAAACCCAAAATCCCAATAACCCCGCAGGAGCAAAGGCCTCATTTTTATTTTGGGGAAAGCAGACCCGAAAAATAATGTAAGTACATCACGAAGTGGGTTTCTTGAGGGAAAAAAGGGTTAAAATCCAATTTTTAAAATTTGATCAATCTGCTAAATATCTTCCAAAATCTGTTTTTGAACTCCCCCCCATAAAAGAAATGAAAAAACTTTTTCGTCAGTTTCTTGTTCAGATAAAAACAGTTTTTTTTGTTAAAAATGTGTAGATAATTTGGGTTTCTCTCTTTTATTCTGGTCTTGTAACAGAAAATTTGGTCTTACTAGTGGTTACTGCATATTGTAGGCAACATGCAAGCCCTGCATTCCTGTGGATTTTCCCCAAAAAATTCAAGCCCGGAACAAGGGGCAAAAATTCCCTAGGGCTTTTCAAGCTTTACTACCGTCAGAAACGATATGGGGGAAGAAACTTCCCCAAAAACTGAAATTTTGTTTAGGTCACAAACTGTCTCTTCTACCCGAGCTACCTGTTTTTACACGTTTAATAATATCAACCGTACCTTTTCAAGAG